>CAWUFW010028185.1:0-23020 GCA_963921515.1 Calotriton arnoldi | reverse complement strand
AGTGGAGCCTTTAAATGGAAATACTCTTTTTCCAAATGCCTCCCTGAGTTTCCTTTCAGCTTGTGGTCTGGAAGAAGCCCTCAGTAGTGAAGAAAATGTACCCAATTGGTGACTGGATTCCTAGACGCCCATGAGCATAATCCGTGTTTTTTAATTCTTTTTATTTCATTTCCTCTGGGCCAGAGTCAGGTCTGTTGTATTCCAAGGAGCAGATGGAGTAGATCACTGGGAAACAAAGGACTTCTTAGGAAAGGTAATAAAGGACATCACAAGAAGGGTGGCATATAGAGCATTGGTGATCCATTTATTAAACTAATCTACATAGTTGTCGATACTGCCAGGAGACTCAGGCACAGTATGCTCTAAGTAGGTGATCAATTTAGGACGGTCCAATTTAGGCCATGAGTGATCAGAAATGGTACACGACTCGTTGGTTTTTATTTTGGCCTCTATCCTTGATTGACAAAAAATTGCTTTGTGGTCCATCTTTGTTATGTTATGTTATGTTATTATGACTTGTATAGCGCACATATTCCCTTAGGTGTCTTGGCGCTTCCGGTTCTCCATACTATTTTACAAACCACTGATCCTAAAAGAGCCATGTCTTTAGTTGCTTTCTGAACTCCAGGAGGGAGGGAATTTTCCTAAGATATAGTGGGAGGGAGTTCCATTCCTTTATGGTATTGTGGCTAAAACTCCTCCCACCCCAGTTTGTTTTTGATTCTGACAGTAGGCATCAAATTCAAATTTGCCGATCGTAGAGATCTATTGGGGGAATACCATCTGAAAAGGTCCCATAAAAATGTCGGACCTTCTTTGTTGAGGGCCTTGTGAGCGATACAAAGCGCCTTAAATTTTACCCGCTGACCGATTGGCAGCCAATGCAGGTCCTGAATCCCTTTTCCAACTGACTGATACTTGGGGATGTCCAATATGAGTCTTGCTGCGGCATTATGTACCGTTTGCAACTTTCTGAGGAGAGTGGATTGAATATTAATATAAAGGCCATTGCAATAGTCAAGTTTTGATAAGACTAGAGAGGTCACAACTGTCTTTCTAGATTTTTTGGGAATAAAAGGAAGTATTTTTCTTAAGGTTTTAATCATGAAGTATGCGGAAGACACCACCGTGGACACTTGGGGTTTCAGGCTCAATTTGTCGTCTATAATAACTCCAAGATTTTTAGCTTTAATTACAGGTGAAGGTGGGGGACCGAGATTGTCTGGCCACCACTCAGGGGACCAAGGTGGAAGGAGATTACCAAACATGATCACTTCCGTCTTGCTTGAATTCAATTTCAAGCAGTGATTGCTCATCCAGCTACTTAACTTCATCATACAATCATGAAGTATTAGAGAATGATTAATATCCGTATCTACTGTCGAGATTACCAACTGGGTATCATCAGCGTAGGAGGTAGGAATCAAATTAAAACTTCTAATCAGTCAGTTCTAAAATAAAAAGAGTGTTGACTAAAGCTTGGCAGAACTAGATATGGGCAAGAATACGGCCTGCTAAGTGAGTTGGTCCTTGTACAAGTTACAGCAAATCAGAAGCTGAAAAAATAGCATCTCTGTGGCTTCCTTGTCAGATTCCTTCTCCTCATGGAGACTTAGGGCCAGATGTACGACCCACCTATTTGCGACTCGCAAATTGCATCGCATTTGCGACTCGCAATTTGCGACTCGCAAATTGGGATGTATAACAGTGTCTCAGACACTGTTAGCGATTCTTAATGGAATCGCAAATTGCATGCCTCATGAATATTAATGAGGCTGTCGCAATTTGCGACCCCATTAGGAATGGCTAGCACTCCCAGGGATGGTGGCCTGCTGTGGTCAGCAAACCACCATGTCTGGGACTGCTTTTAAATAAAGCAGTCATTATTTTTTTTTAAAGGCAGCCCGTTTTCCTTAAAGGAAACCGGGATGCATTTAAAAAAGAAAAATGAAACTTTTCAGTTTCATTTTTGTAAGGGCAGGCAGTGGTCACTGGGACCACTGCCTGCTCTTAAAAATATTTTCTCACATACTCACAAAGGGGAAGGGATCCCCTGGGGAATCCCGTTTGCGAGTGGTTTACCACCTACTTGAAGTAGGTAGTGAACTGCAAATGTTTTGAGGCTGCAAATGCGGTTGTAAAACAATTGTACATGACATGGTGACTCGCTATTAGGAAGGGATGCCCCTTCCTAATAGCGGGAGTCGCAAATGCTATTTTGCGAGTCAGTGACTCGCAAAATAGCATTTGTACATGCCATTACCCTTTTTTGCAGTCGCAAATGGGAGGACCTCCCGTTTGCGGTCACAAAAAAAGGTCGTACATCTGGCCCTTAAATTTTAAAGCAAAATAAAATTGTTAGTTTCTAGACTAGAGAGATCAACTCCAGTATTGAAGTAATAACCTTCTTCACAGGGCCAGAGCGTCTGTAAATGAATACCATTTTATTGGATTCATTTCTATTAATTGAAATTTTGAATGAGAAATATTGAGAATATATTCTGTAAAAGAAAGTGACTTAATAGTCCATGAGGAGACTAAAAATCCACTTTTGTAAATAATTGCATGAGTCCACTGGCTAATTTGAAAAGATAACCAGAGAGGAATGTAAGGTCAGGGGCCAAGTCCGCTTGGTTCCGGTGATAAATGCAGAATCAAAATGAGTCTTCCAGACACCTCCCCATAGTCACAGGTTTAACCATGAAACAGACATTGATTAGAATGCATGTTATATTATGATGCTGACAGGTATGATATACAGCTCAATTAGAAATTCCAGAAGATAAGGGGGTAAAAATGAAATGTGTGTGCTGTGCCTTAGATATTCGGTTGCACTAGTGAGGCAATTCAAACTAATAGGTTCCTGGTGAAGCAGCTTCAATGGCTGTCCCGTTGGATGGCTGGGCGTTTTCTCGGGGAGGTGTGCTCAGAAGCCGAGCCCTGGCCACTGCCTGCTATTCGCTATTAAAATATCCATGCCTAAGTTCTCTAAAATTTGCCACAGCTTATCATGGACCACACAATCGAAAGCAAAAGCTAGTATGGCTAGGATACATTGCCTCTCCTGGGGCATTCCGTTCTAAACCCCTATGCTGCCCCTTGTCAGTTTACCCCAAAGCCTGGGCTATTACATGGCCAAGGAATTACGTCCCTGGACCAGGCGCTCGCTTCTTGAAGTGGAAGCCCTTTTCTCAGAGGGCCAGCTTCTCCCCTTTGCCCAACTAGCCAAGGAGAGCTGGCTCCCTCCAGGTCAGTTCCTCCTCCACAGGCAACTCATACACTCCTGCCAGTGCCTCCAGGATCTCTCTGGGGGTGAACCAATTACATACTTGGTGCTTCAGGCCTCACTGACCTTGGGACCAAGTCATATCCTCATCGCCTGGCTGTACAAAGCCATACATGAGTTGTCAGCCACACCGCAAGAAACACTTCGCAAAAAGTGGGAGGAGGAGTTCGGGAGGGTGCTGCATGATACAGAATAGGGAAAAGGCCCTAGAATTCCCCCAAAAAGTCTCCAGAAACTCCTGTTTCAAGAACATACAGTTCTTCATCCTACATCGAGCCTAACACCAGTGCAGTTCCACTGCCACTTCCCAAAGTCACACTGTGCTTGCTCCTGATGTCAAACCCCGATGTAACGCTTATCCACATGTTATGGTCCTGCTCAGACCTACAACATTACTGACGCACCATCCACGCAACTCTACGGGAGGTCACAGGTCTACAGTACATATACACTTGGGAAGCCTGTTCGCTGGGTGTCTTCAAGTGCAGGAAGCAACATAAGGTGCACACAAGCTTCGCAGTCCTGGCCCTACTTTTAACCAAGCGCGCAATCACACTACACTGGCGCACACCCACGCCCCCTCCGTGGAGTCATGGGAGATGTGCAAATGAGCCACTGCAGAAGAGGAAGCACTTCTAAAAACCAAGACCAGTGAAGATCGACAGAAATATAAACATATCCACTGAGGCTACCTAGATAACATCAGACATGCCAAAAAGTTGTATCTTATTAACAGAATTAACAAAGCTGCCAATTCCAACAAGGAGCTTTATAAAATATTAAAGGAATTTACTACTCCTCTTCCCGGTCAGCCCTATAACACATCTTTGCAAGAATGGGTAGGCACGCTGTCAACTTTTTGAAGAAAAGATTATAACAATTCATAGTTCCTTTCCCTACCATGACGCCAAAAATCCTGATAACAACCCTGACATTAACCTCAACCCCACCTTCCCTCTTTTATTGGAGTTCACTGCACTTACCCCAGATGAAGTCTCAACCGCTCTGGCAAAGATTAAATCGGGCTCTCCAGTGACCCGGTTTCACCCCGCTTCTATTCAACTTTTGCCCCTTTTCTCATCAGTAATCTTACAGTCTTATTTAATATGTCATTAGCACAAGCAGCGGTCCCTGTTAGTTGGAAAGCAGCGCAGGTTAAGCCAATTCTAAAAAAAACTTCTGCTGACCCTAAGGTACCTAGCAACTACCGCCCAATTTCTCTACTTCCCTATTTTGGAAAGGTACTTGAGTCCTTGGTCACCAAGCAGCTTACCACCCATCTGGAGAGTAATGGACTGTTGGACCCATCACAGTCGGGGTTCAGAGCTGCTCACAGCGCTGAAACCTTGCTGGTGGAGGTTGTAGACAACATTAGACTGGCCTTGGACAACGGGCAGTCAGCCATGCTCGTCCTGTTGGATCTGTCAGCCACCTTTGACACCATCTCCCATAGCATTCTAGAACAACGGCTCTGGGAGATGGGTGTCAGGGATGTGGCCTTGGACTGGTTCAGAAATTATCTAACTGATCGAACCACCACCGTACAAATGGGCACCCTGGCCTCCTGCAGTTGGTCTGTAAGCATAGGAGTCCCTCAAGGCTCCATCTTAAGTCTCATGCTTTTCAACCTGTACGTGACACATTTGGCCAGGGTGATCAGGTCCTACGGTTTTGATGTGGTGTCATATGCTGATGACACCGAGTTATTGATTACCCTAGGCCCCGATCCCACTGACACAAGAATTTGTTTTAAAAACTGCATGACCCATATTGACAACTGGATGCATACCAATCACTTACAACTTAATGGAAGTAAGACAGAGGTCATTCTTTTTGGTAAGGCGGACCAATCCTGGTCTAGTGACTGGTGGCCTCAGAATCTGGGCCCCTGTCCATCTCCCAAACCCTTGGTGCGGAACCTCGGAGTGATGATTGACAATCAATTGTCAATGATAAGCCATATAAATCACGTAATCGGCATCTGTTATGGCATTATGCGTAATCTACGCAAAATCTTTCAATGGATCCCCATCGAATCTAGGAAACCACTTGTCCAGGGACTAATCATAAGTCGTATTGACTATGGAAATGCCCTGCTGGCCTCCATAAATGAGGAGCTCTATTCCAAGCTTCAAGTCTTGCAAAACACCGCTGCTAGACTAGTATTAAACCTTTCATCGAGAGCCCCATCAGTGCCCAGTCTGAAGACTCTTCATTGGCTCCCTATCAGGAAGCGAATTTGCTTCACAATCCTCTGTCTTGTTCATAACAACATGTGTGGAAACGGGCCAAGTTATTTTGCCCCAAAAAATGAGTTGGTATCAACCGAGCAGGACGCTTAGGTCAAGTACTAAATGTCTCCTTACCCCCCGCAGAATCCGCACCGCCAGGAACGGCGGTAGATCTTTCTCCTTCCTTGCACCTGCTTTCTGGAATAAGCTTCCATCACATCTCCTCTCCATCGCTGACCATAAGTTATTCCGCAGGGAATTAAAAAACCTGGCTATTTGACCATCTATAATGCCTGTATATCTGACCACCAGTCTTCATGGAGTTTACGCTAGCGCCATGAGACCTCAGGGTGATATGTGCGCTTAATAAATTCCTCTGACTTGACTATATGAGGAGGTGTGTCGGATTAGTCGACGCCCTATCTCCACCGCAATGGGCCATTTTGCTCACACACTTCTGACAAATATGTGACAAAGATCTTGCACCCCGCCACCTTGGGGCTCATTAGTGGCAACCAGGCAGGCACTCCTCTTCCCAAGTACATAATCATTTCCACCATTGTCTAGCACAATGGAGTACCATAGTGCAGTCTCCCTGCGCCTAGTCCTGCATTCCATATTGCCAACACGGTACTAGAACTGTGTCTGCCCCTCCCCCCACCCTGCTGCCCCCCCCACCCTGCTGCCCCCAGTGTTTTCTTCAAGTTAACAGTTTAGTTTCGCTTATGGGTGAGACACAATAATGCAACAACTACCACAAGGGTAACTCTAAAGCATTTAGGCCCGCCTACTGTCACTGTCTGAAGTTTACTGCATAAAATTTAATAATCTGCTATGCCTTTGGACTACAACTGTATTCTTATGTAATTTAGTTTGGATGCATATGGTTATAACATTTAATGCTCCTTATAACACCTGCCAAACCCAATAAAAATGTTTAAAAAAATAAAACAAAGCTAAATTAAAACAACCATTTGCAAGGCCAATAGGTCTCATCTACGCAACAGATATAATCTTTGCAAATGTGTTTTAGCCATGTGCTCTCCAATGGACTATCCTGTATTTCACCCTATACCTCTCAATATATCATCCACCTCCACTCTCTGACTCATCCCAAACCTCACTTTACTAAAATGATAACCAAAATAACCCTTTCTAGACTCTTCCATCCTCTATCCCTCCTTGGGTCACCCCAAACCTCATATTAATACTATGATCTCCCAAACAACCCATTTAAATTCTCCCCTTACCTACACCTCCTTTGACTCATCCCAAAACTCATTTTACTATTATGATCTCCCTAATCCATTTCTAGAGATTCTTACCCCTCCATCTCTCCTTATACTCATCCCAAACCTCATTTTCTACTATGATCTCCCAATAAACACTTTCTAGACTCTGCCCTCTTCCATTTCCCCATTATCCTTTTCAAAACAACTAACAGAACCAAATGTCCACTGCTCAGATTTTCTCGAATTTCACTATACTAATCCATCACTATCCTTTTTAGGTTCCAGAATAGCAGGCTACTCGCCAAAAAGCGCTTCAACACCTATTCAGGGGTAGTAAGTGCTATATAAATACAATTACAATCCAATACGAAACATATATGTGCTGAGGGGTAACATAGCTGACTCTTCACTCCTCATTAAAGTTACAGCACATTTGAGGAGACTCCTTGTGATGGGCTATAACCTAATCACCAGTTATTAAATGACAAAGAAATTCTGATACTTGCTGAAGCATTAGCAGATGGCTGAGATACTCATATCACTTGTGACATCAATGTATCAAGTTAATCCTTTGCCCATATTTAGCACAGGGTACTGATTAATCTCTAGACATAAGTGGGTTTAGGATTGGCAAAGAGATATTCTAATGTTGATATAAATTGGAAAGTCAAACACACAAAAAGTGATGGGAGGAGTGCTTGTAACAAGTACAATTACTGGCAATCATTTCAGTAGGATTCCTGCCCATCATTCTTTTCACCATGCCACATCAGTTTGTACCTTGCTGTAGGCAAATAAGTCTTGCCTCTGCTCCAATAGGAACATTCCAGCCCAATTTTCCAGGTCAGGTCCTCCTTGAGCCGGAATGCAAGCAACCCAATACTTGTCTTCCCCTGACTGGGGCTCATCAGTCAGATGTAGTTTGGTTCCAGTGGCACAGTGAGCAAGGACACCCACTTCTGGGCAAACCCTGCCACTAAGGGCATCACATCAAACACACAAAAGATGATGGGAGGAATGTTTGACAGCAATCTAACCACTGTGAATCGCTCTGGGCAGCATTCCAATACATTGATCTTTTGCCCACCATGACACCTCAGTTTGGACCCACCCAACCAGTCTTCAGTTGCTTGTGTTCTAGTCCAGAGAGTACCCAGCTTTGCAGTTCAGGCTGGACTGTTCCTGTTGGAGCATGACTATGAGAAATTGGGTTGTCGGCTGACTGGGGTTTGAGCCATGGTCAAGCAACAGCCAGAATCCCTTGCAGGGTGAACCACAAAAAGTCAATAAATTATCCTGTTCTTAACCCTGGGTAGCTTGGCACAAAAAGCAGTCAGGCTTAACTTAGAGGCAATCTGTAAAGTATTTATGCAGCACAACAAACAGTAATAAAGTGAAAATACAAAAGAAGAAAAATCACAAACCAATTTTAGAAAAATAGAGTAAATTATTTGACACCAAAACAATAAAAATCTAATTAGTAGAACCATAGGTATTAATTTTGAAAGGTTTAAGCGTCAACCGTGGACATCCAGTCGCGTGAGGCCGGGTCAAAGTAAAAAGTTATGCCAGACCGCGCAGTACCGCGGTTCGGATGCAAGAAGTGGATTGGGCCCGATCAGCGCTTTCCTTCGGACATAAAAGAATAACTGAAGAAAATGTTCAGAGAAGGTATAGCTCAGCGGGGCAAGGCTACAGGAGGTGACCAAGGAGGGAGTTTCATTGTCGGATGGCCTTAGGTCAATGCTGCAGTATAGATTTCTACGTTCAGACTTAGTCATCAAAATGGAAGTCATAACTTTCCAGCCGGATGGGGCAAAGTGTTATAGCCAAAGAGAAGTTCCACGGGGTTGGATGCCCCTTTGGCAAGGACCACTAAAAAGGATTTGCTGCTGTGGAGAAGAACGTAGCGGGAGAGGCTGCAAAGCCAACTCGACCAGTGATGTACATCAGGGCGATCTGCGAGTAGGTTGTTCCCAGTCTCCTCTTCATTCTCAAAGCCCTTTTGAGCCTCAATTTGTATAAGTCCTCAGTTTTCGGAATTGGCCATTTGGGCACTTTTAGCACCACAATCACGGGTCCAGGACTGATGGGACACCCCTTGAAGGTTCAGGACTACTTGGCTGGGTCCAGATGCGGATTTAAGTTGGTGGAAGCCTTTTATGTCCCTGTGGCTTTGAACAGGAGGCCAGAAAACCAGCCCTTCAAGTCACTTCTGGTATTACTGGGTGAAGATGTAGGGCTCAACAGCAGGGCTGGTCTATGAGGGTTCAAGGCAGGCACCACGCAGCAAAGCAGTCCTTCCATGTACAGCAGTCGTCTGACAGAGTGCACAGCAGGTCACAGCATCAGGCAGTCCTTCGAGAGTGCTTCCCCAGGTCCAGGAGTGAACTAAAGAGTATGTTGGAAGGTCCAATTTTTATACCCTGGTACCCTTCTTCTGGAAGGTGGGAGAAGCTTCTGGAAAGCTTCTCAGCAGTGCATGGAATTTCCTGACTCCCCTGCCCTGGCTCCAAGCTGGCTGCATGGGTACCACTTCAGCTAGAATACCCAATTACCCAGGAAGGCCTCTTTTGTGAACAGCAGACTGCCTAACGGTAGCATTCCGTCTCCAACTGACAACTACGGGTCTACTATTCCATACATGATACCTTACATTAGCAAGTAATCGGGCATTATTTATGACTTCCACCTAACAAGACACGAGGTTTAGTCATAACATGATGTACATACTAGCTATTCTTGAGAAGAAGCGCAGGTCAGCTGTTAAGCCTGAAGGTCTTGCGCATCAGTCTGATGTACCTCATCATCCAGGAATCTGGCATTTTTATGACTTCCCCTAACACGGCGTGAGGTCTAGTCATTTCATGATGTACATACTAGCTATTCTGAAAACAGATGAACAGTTACGTTTAGGGTCTTGCGCTTCAATCAGATATACCGTTGCGCTCGCAACATAACCACTACTTTACATCGTACTTGAGTGTCCAAATTTATCCCCTTTATCAATGTATCCCCCATGTTAGTTTTATTTCTTTTTGTCCACAATACCCGATAATTTGGTCATTCGCCTAAGATGGCCCCGCTCCATTGCCAGTCATAGCGGCCATTTTGTGAAAGACATGGTCTAGTTTTTGAATTAAGCATGACTAAGCTGTTCCGGGTCTATTTAATGGCCACAGGGAGACAGACAAGGTAAGATGCGGTCTCCAGGGGTGCCACCAGGTAATTTTCCGAGAGGAGTGCTTTGACGAAGTAAGTCCAGCCAGACCCTTTTTTGACCTTGTTTCTCAGATTTCCAAAGAATTAATAAGGTTTCTATTTTCCTTCCAGGATAAGCTAAGGCACCGGGAATTTTCTCCCCGGTCCCTATCTCATTTACCTTTAGGAAACTCTAATGACCATCTCTATGTCCCCATTAACATTTTAGGGTGTGACTACAAGCCCCTCTACCCCTGCGGATCATGAGGCATATTTCTGCCTAAACAAAAGTATGTGTCCTTGATATGTAATACTAAAATGTTTTCGTTTATATGTTGTATGTCACGTGGTGTCTTTTCTTTTTTTCACGAGTGCTTTTTAAACTGCAATTTGTACATAACCACTTTTCTTCACAAAGACATCGTGTGTGATTGATTTCATCCACCACAGATGATCGCACTAAATAGCTGTTAACTACACCCACTATAGAGGAGTACATTGATCGAGATACGACGCCGCATATATATAGGGCCTGCCAGCTTGGCTGGTAGGCAGGCCTTTTTAATTTTCCTTTGTTTTATTTCCTACAGATACAACGTGTCAGTGTGCAACCGTATGTATTAAGTATCAGGTGAACACACATTAGGTGTGCACCCCATTGTTTCCTACTCACAGGATTCTTTAGGAGTGGTACGCACGGGGCTGGCCCTCGTGTGGTCCTGAAGAAGAGCTTTAGGGAAAGCTCGAAACATGTCGACCCAGTACTAGGGACTCCATACTCATTACAGATAGGTCTTTCCCTAGTATTAACCCCTGATTTTAAAACATACCGACTAGGAATAAAATATTAGCTCACTAGCTAGGTATTTTTTATCTATTTTTCCCACTTCACATCACTGCACCACACATATTTTCCTAAAACTAAGTGCTCCTACGTAGTTCGCAAGTCGCAGCACGCCTCAATCCGCAGCGGATTGAGAGGACCCCAATGATGAAGCATGGTGGGTGAGGGGACTCTAGAAAATAATTTTTCTTTCTGGAAAGAGGGTTTTTTCACACATGTTCAGTGGAATCCCTGTTCTTCACTATGGTTAGGTTCCTAATTCCGGTATTCCGGATGTTGTGGAATTTCACCCTATAAGTGTACATACATCCTTAAGCCATGAACAATGAAGCATAATCTTGAGTCAAGTCCTGCACCCAACCGTCCACAACTAATAAACCTCACCCTTTACACAGTCTTTGTCAACAGCACTGGGTTTGACTGTATTACATAGCAGTGCACACAGCCCTCCACAGGCGGTGGATTCTAAATCTGTCAGAGGGAGTAAAAGCAGGGTAAAGTTCTCTGCAAAACTGGCTGCCTTAACTCTGTCGTCCAAAGTCTAAATCAGACACCTAATATGGCCTATGTGCCCAGTATGAAAAGGAAGTCAAAGCTACTTGTGATTATCATTTTATCACTCAATCGCCTTCATCAAGAATCTACTAGTCCTCTGGTTATTCCTGCAGAGGAATCATATGAATTTTTGTATTATGCTTAAATTCTACCTTTTAAGAGGAGCAAATCAAAAACAATACACAACTGTATCCAGGTCAAGCAGGCCCCTGGATCTCAGCTTTCGCATTGTGAAATAATGTCAGTGAGAACCAGAATGATTTCATCCTCAGCTGATAATGTTTTCTTCTCATATTTCATTTTCCTGAAACTAACTTCTCTGGAATAGTAATACGTTTGTGTTCAATACAAGGACATCCCTGGTGGTCTTGTCGGTGGTGGTGCTCTTCATGGTGGTGGCCTTCTTAGCAAATGAATTCAGGTAACGGCAACTTTTTGTTACAAATATAAACATGTGCAGCATTTGTCATGATGTCATCCTTGAACCCCACCTCTTGCCATAGGGGCCACCACAATTCAATCCATCTGTGTGACTGACAGAGAGATGATACCTACACAAGGCATCGCTTAAGACAATATCTAGCTTAAACAAAAATCAGACCATGTGGATCACACCTGGTAGTTCTCTCCATTTCTTCAATTATCCCAAAGGCAATCAAAGAACTGTTCTAATATCTCTACGTGCTACCAACTCTCCTCCAAATAAAGAGGCAAAAGGACTAAAACCACAACCGAATAATAGGGCAACTTCTGTAACTCTTCCACCTAGAAATGCACTTTTTGCCCTGATAAACATTTAACAACAAAAAGGAATGGTGCCAGGTCCGTTACTAGAAACACTGGTGGTGCCCTTAACCACCACTAATTGGCAAAGAGGAAAACAAAAATACATAATTTATGCAATACGTGACTTTCATTTGTATAGTAATTCAAAAACATTTCCATTGGCACCTCATCCATGCATGTGGCACATATGCAATGCTTAAATACCTATTTCTGGTATTAATAGAGAAACTTGAGTAACTAACTACTGAAATCCTGCATTGTATTCATTATTTATGTTTAGAATTATAGCATTTATAACATATTACACCAATTCCCATGCAATTCTTTTGATTTTTTAATTAGTCAGTGGACTTCAGCACTATCTTTAACACAATCCCGCCTATTTCGTAGTAAATTTCCCCCAATTGCTGCAAGAGTATTTCAAGCATTATGCCTCTGAAGTCTAATATATTTACCATATTGTAGCCATTCAACAAATATGCAAAATCCTAAATGACAACTACTCGGTTGCTCAATATTTAGGTTTGGCATGTTTAGCGCTGATGCCATTCATGGCAATCATTTTTCTCTTTGGTCAGTCATCATCAACGATTAGCTTCTTTTGCTTCGGAAATGTGAACTTAAGAAACTGTTAACCTTCAATTAGCCAACAGGACTATCTTAGTCTCACTATTCTTCTATTGGCTATTTGCTTGTGTCCTTGTATCTCCACTGGAGTGCCTGAGAGAGCATTATACATCTGAAAAACCCCAGAGAGTAGCCTGGTAACAGTGACCGCTGACATGAGCAGCTGAAAAATGGATAAAGTATTGCAGCTCTTTTTCTTGTGGCATCTATTTCAAGATGTTTGTCTGTGCTTTAGTACAACAGATTTGATGTTTGCCCCTTCCACAAGCCATATACACATCAAACCTATTTGCTTTGCTAATGCTTTTTCATGTTTGCATTTCTTTAAACTTCTATTCCTTCAGCCTTACACGCAATTCATAAAAACATTACATAATACTTATGTACATTACACATGGAAGATTTTTCGAATTTTATAAATCTTGTGTGCATGGATTTTAAAACTTTCTTTTCCAGGCAAAAATGTGACTTGCATCTAGAAAACGCGTTGACTATGTTCGGCACTCATACAACTAGTTAGCCTTTTTAGCAATATGGACTGGAGACTTTCTGCTGTGGAGTAGTTAACATGTACTTGCACCCCACCTCTACCTTTGGTGTGCAGCTGGAAAGGCTCACAGATTCCGAGTCAGAGTGCTGCAGTAGAATAAAGTGGCATGGAGTTAGGTACCTCATGCCTTTTAGAAAAGCATTTTTCTCTCAGTGGCTTGAACACTCTGTGATCTCTATATGGGCAAAAGATGCAGATGACATTCCTAAAAGGAAGTGAAGTGTTAGCCCCTGCCAGTGATGCCACAGTATGGATGCTGCTGAATGTCTGTGTCTACACAGCATGCCAACACTAGCACCAACCAGCTTGATCGCTTTTAGATTAAAGAATGGACGGGAGAGGTGTGAAGCTTCCACACCCTTGTGCTTTGCATTACATTTCAGTTTATTTATTGTCTATACTAGGGCTGATGTGATCTCCAAAACTGTTTCTTTTCATTCAAAACCTGACAGAAGTTCATACATTTGGCTCAAGAACTTCTCAATTTACTGTCATAGTATGCCAATCCACTGTAAAATGTCTGAATAAAGTCTACCTGTGATGCTACATATCCCTAGTAAACCAGGAGGGTGGAAGGAGCCAATGACATATTGGCAACACATGTCAGAGGGGAGAATGGTGCTGCTAAGATGACGTATGGGAAGCAGCACTCCAGTCTGTGAGCCTCGTCACTGCTCTGTCATCACCTATCACTATCCACATGGGGCAGCTATCCTCTGCAAGACTGGTTCCAACTATCCACCCCATGGGTTCCCATTCTAGTGTGCATGTTCTCGCGATACTTTACGTATACAACCTGGAGAAAACGAAGATCCTCACCCCACTTTACCCGCTCAGAACAAACATTTCCTTTTGGCGTCGCTATATAGACGACATCTTGCTCATTTGGACAGGCAATATTGAGACATTATTACAGTTTGTTGAATGGCTTCACACTTGCCAATGCCACCTGAAATTTACCATCGACCCTAAAGAAAATCACTTACCATTCCTAGACCTTTCACTACAGGTGGAAGAAAACAAAATAGGCACATCACTATTCAGAAAAACAACGGAGCGAAAAACCCTACTGCTATACTCCAGCTTCCACCCACGGAGTCTATGTGATGGTCTGCCCTTTGGGCAATTCTTGAGGATCCGTAGAAATTGCAAGTGGAGAAAAGATTTCTTCCGGGAAGCAGCAGTTCTTACAGAGAAACTTATCGCTCGTGGATACCCTAAAAAATTGGTAACCAGAGCCCGCAAGAGGGCATGGTATAACCACTGAGAGACTCTGTTAACACCAAAGGAAAAAAGGAAAAATACGCGCATCCCTTTTGTCTCCACTTTTTCCCCCACCAGCAACAAGATCACCAAAGTCATAAATAAACATTGGAATATTCTTGCCCCTCTAGGAACTTTCAATGAACCTCCACTGTTCTCCTATCGCAGGGGTCGAAACTTGGCAGACCACCTGGTACATGCAATCACTTGGCCCAAGAACAGTACCAGAGAGGAATCTATCACGAGTGCCTGGGGCCTACCACCAATATTGGGCCACTGCAAGTGCCAAAGATGCGTCGCGTGCTCAACCTCACTGAACACCAAAAATTTATGGACCGAATTATCCACTAAAAACACTTACCAACTGCAGATTACATAACGTGATATACGCTATACGCTGTCGCACGATCCAGCCTCCCTCTAAGGCATTCATCTAAATTGAGTCACCTAAGGGCTGCCCTTCCCCACACGCTCGCCACTGGCGCCATCCTTTTCCCGCTTGACCGCAATTTCCCCCCCGTCACAAGCCCCCGTTTACCGACCCCGTGTGGTTTGTTCCCCATTGCTAAGTCACCTTAGCGCTTGCCCACCTGGACCAATTCCCTTGGGGCCCACGATAGACAAGACACACCTTCATTCCACCACACTAGCGATATTCCCTTATACTATCGCAATGTGCTGCTGACCGCCCCTCACCCCTCCACCCCAGCGAGACCAGGCTACACACTGCCCCTTGGTGCCTGGCTGTACCATTTAATTTATTTAATTTTTAATTTATTTTAGTCCCTTACTCCAGTTGCTACGGCAGTCCGGCCACACTGCAATCCCCCCCCGGGTTGAGTCTCCAGGGTTGATCGGGTCAGACTCAACACCCCTCTACCTGGCCCTTTTTTACCCAGTAGTTTGTGATAACTGTCCACATTACGCTTCAATTACCCACGCACCTCCCTTCTTTCATAGACGACCAAGGGCAGCAGCTCTTCCTTTCTGCGGATCCATAAAGTACCCATCGGATTCCCTGTGGACTTTCGACCAGAGACTACCCAACGTGACTACCTTGGACCCCTCCAGACTAGTGAGTCTCCCTCCCTTTCAGTCCCCCTTTCCCACTGCCACCCCAGACCGGCATACTTACCCTCTCTTCACTCACTTCAGACAGATGCATCCTAAACCTGATTCATACAGGGACTCCACACACCTACGATTGGGATTCCTGTTGCATACCACGCATAAGTCGCTGCGACGGTACTTGGCGACCTCTGCGTCTCCGCGCTTCTAAAATCACAGACAGGGACTACTTACCTGTCCTTTTTCTTCCCCCTGAGCCTAGACATGCGGTATTCCTCCTATGTTCTCTGACGTACTTCGCAGCGCTCCAACCTGTCTTCAACTTTCATCTTGGGCTCATCAAAACAAACCCCCCCCCCCTTTTGTTTCCCTTCCTTTTTCTACAATTTCTCTCCCTCTTCTCCGACTCGGTCCACCATTGAGTGTGTTTATTCTTACCCACAGCACTGTAATTAAAATAAGAGTAACCTGGTTCTGATGATTGCCTAACCACTTCTACAGGCCGAAACGCTGTTGACTCTTACAGCAAACTTTTCGGCGCTAGCTCTTCGAGGATACCCATCTTGATTCCACTTGTATATATTAACATTCATTGTTTGGGTATCTCTACTATGTAAACTCCATCACCAATTGTCTTTTTGTCGCGCCCCCTCGTGTCGCTGTACATACTTCCTCACGTGTCACTTGCGTTGTCACCATTTCACGAGCACTTGTACACAGTATCCCACAGGTTACATGCCATTTAATGTAACGCAGTGCTGTTCTTACACATGTCTAAACATATGAAGTTATTTATAACAAATATATACAACTACCAAAAAACTGTATTTTGTTGAATTATGTTTTGTCTCCTTGGTCTCTCCCTTTGCTATCAGAAATTAATTGTGCTATCATTAAATTTGACTACTAACTGATACCCTTAGAGACATTGTTGTATGTTATAAATGTTCTCAATTAATGTCACTATGGAAATGTGTGGATGGAGAACTCAAAACTCAGGACTATAGCTCAGGAAATATCCAGCAGGAAAAGCCTCAAGGAGCATTACAATGCCCTGTCCATGCCACCGTACAAAAGGGATAGTAATGAAGAGCTTTGAACTCAGTCCAGGTGACTCCAGGCCACAGCGAGTGAAATAGAGATAAGCTTATGAAATTCCAGGCAATGCAGAGGGATCCGAAGCCACTAATTGCCTAAAGCAGTAGCCCAAGTGAAATAATATCTGTACCTTTTCCCTAAATGGATTACTCCTGTTCACACTAGATTATCTGGTCTCGGCTCCTACTGACTTTGACTGGCTCTCATTCTTCCTATGCCATTGCCTGACGCATGTGCCCAGTGTCCCTACTAGCTCTGGGAGGTACCTCAGTGACCTTCTAACTGAGTGCAATTCCATATCTTTAGTTTTCACTACATAGTTTCACAACACACACGAGATGAAGAAGAAACACTGTGAAAATATAAAGGCAAAACTATGAAAATTAGTTTCTGGTGATATTCCAACAAAATTTACTATTTAGTCCCCCTTATTTCAATAAAGTACTTAATGCATTTCCTGCACGAAATCCCTTGTATCATGTGATTTCCTTTTTTTCTGTCATTTATTTATTTTATATAAATGAACATTTATCACAATGGCAAATAAAAAATGCACCTGTGTGCTGTTGGTTACCAACAGTGGGGTAATGTCCTAATAGATTGGCCAATTGGGCCAAACAATCAATCCATGACTACAGGACTCTGTCAGTTAGTCCAATTACACAAAGTGTTTAACTTTCTAGGATGGACTACATTGTGGCCTGTGAGTACAAAACTCTTTGGTAAAAAATAAAGTGATTGAAAACCTTTTGTTGAAAAGACATTTTACATTATTTTGGTGAAAACACTTCCTAGATATAGCATAAACCTCCCATTATTAATAACTAAGACCGGACCTGTGAAGCCCTGAGTATTGCTCCTGGCCACTTGCCAAAACGCACATCGAACTTTTGCCACAGCCCCTGGAGGGGCTTGAAAACATTCGCGCTGGTCCCGCGGTGCGGGCGCGCGCGGGACGTGCTCGGGCGAAGACCGGGCCAAGACGGGCCCGTCTTAGCCCGTCATAGACCAGAAGAGGCCGGGCTGGGCCAGTACTCTGTAATTTAGCGATTAAAAGGTACTGTGTTAAGGACCATATCGCGAACACAGGAGAAGTCTAGCATAATTATTAGAGTTCAGTAATCACTACTCATTTTAATTGATTGGGACCATCTTATTTAAAATTGTTGTGAAGGTTTAGTTGTGATTACTTGACCTGCCTATAACTGATCATAAGTGCTTACTCTTTTTGATTTAAAAACTGCTGTTTTGGAAGAAAGATGGGGAAGAGAAAAACACTGAGTGCAAACGCTAAAAAGGACACAAAAACAGGGGGACAATCATGTAAGACCTTACTAAGTTACCTAACTGGCGCTATGGGTGCAATTGAGCAGCAGATTAATAATGTAGAAGAGTCCCTGAATACATCAAACATAGGTGTAGAGGGGAGTCTAAGAGAGGATAATACATTTAAAGGGGGACCTGACACACAAACAGTGGCACCGAGTACTTTAACATCTTTAAACGGGTGCATTGTTAATGTATCGGATTATTTATCAGGAAGCGAACATGAGGATGATATTCTACCACCAAATAAACGACCCAGAAATCCTGACCCTGATCCCCCCATCTCAAAAACGAAGGTGAAAGGGCAACAGGTGAGGGAGAAAAACTATAAAAAAGGACAATGCCTTGCCCTCAGATAAGGGCGGGACCCGGGAAAAATCTACTGCTAATTCGAATGCACGTATGCACAATGAGGTGAATAAAATAAAAGATAAACTAGATATTATTGATACATTTTTTAGAGAAACGTTCAACAAACTATTCTGTAAAATTGGAAAAATGGAGGAAGTTTTATTGAAGTGCCTGGAAACTCCTATGAAATCTGGTGAGGTAATAACATCTGGCCTTACTTGTGGTCGGGATATGTCAATTGAGTATACACGAGGGCCTAATATTAGACCGACTCAAGACGGTTGTAATGAGCAGATACAGGCATTGCAGGTATTGTATAATACCACAAAGCAGAATAAATCTAGGGAGGCTTTATCTACTCATGTCCCCCGGCCATTGGATAAGCAGAAATACTATCAGGGAAACTATGGTAATAATCGTACCTCCACCAGGAACTACGAATCGCTAGATAAAATGGACAAAGAGGATAGACATTTGATAACCCTTGACCTACCACCCGAGGCTACCCCTTATGTGGTTGTTCTAGCAAATGTTCCGAGACTACAACCTGGAATGATGGAATCATGGGAGACCCTAAAGAACAAATCACTGCATTGGTTGGATGTTAGAACGGGTCTCTCAGAAAGACTATTTGCTGAGTTCAAGATGGCTAGAAGGGTGAACTGGGTAGGCAAGAAATGTAAGAGCTTGACTGGTGATTGTGTTGTGCTGACCTTTAAAACTCCGCAGTTGGTCAGACTGATTCTGGGTAGAGCTGGCAATACCATAAATGTAGATCAAGATGTTAACTTATTCCCATTAGGTTATTTTTACCAACCTCCAGGTCATAATAATGCCACCACAGATAGGACATCACACAATTATCCCCCCAGGTTTAATGTTCCTACCAACAACCGTTTTGAAACTCTCACTGATCTTGAACACGTCGATTGACCATGAGTGACGGCATCTATACAGACTGTAGAACTCTGTAACCAGGGTGACATAGTAAATGATGGCTCTATACTGTTAAAATCAAATTCAGTAACTGTGAGAGATTTGATAATTAATGAAAATGCTGTGATACTACCGGATTCAGATAATGAAAACTTGTTGCCTCCGTTTCACTACCCCCACACAGAATCAATGTTGAAATGGTTGATACTGAGATAAAGGGGGAATTAGTAGTATTGTAGAAACTAAGGATAAATGCCAACTTATGTTTTGGAACACAGCGGGTTTAAAGGCTAAGGTTACGAATGCCATATGGATGGAGTTTGTGAGCAGCTTTGATATTGTTAGCCTGCAAGAGACCTGGGCGGTGGATCCTATCCACATAAATGGATATAAAACTTTCCATTCGCCAGCGATTACTTCTCCTCATGGTAGGGCTAAAGGGGGTCTCTGTATTTACATCTCTAATTACTTAAATATAAGAAAAGTTACACTAAATGTCAGTGTTATCAAATTTTAAGTCTTCATTTAGAACAGAAAGTTTGTCTAGTTATATTGAATTTTTATAACAATGCCTCTCCAGCGTTGTTAAAGGGCCTATTGAGTTCAATGACTGGTAATCTAAATAATTTACAGTCACATGATGCACTTGTAATCTGGGGAGGAGATTTTAATTCATCTTTGTGCCAGCATTCGGATAAGGAAATTTGCGGTATCTCCTATGAAAAAGGTTCAAGTTTTTCTCATTTCCCACATACTTTGTATGGAAATCTTTTGAATGATGCTATGTTTACTCTGGATATGGGTTTTGCAAATGATTTGTGTTCCCCAAAGGCTCCATTTAGAGCAACGTTTAATGGCAGAGGTATATTTTCAATTATTGATTTTATTTTAATATCTAGTAGACATGCAACTCGTGTCAAGAATTTTAACACCCATGAGATCGCTTTAAGTGATCATTTTCCTTTAAGCATAGATATAATAGTGGCCAGCCAGTGTATTAATACTAGAGATAATTATATTGACCTGGTAGATTCCATTGCCTTGAATAGGGAAAATGGTTACACGCTTAGATGGGAAAATATAAATCCAGTGGAATTTATTAAAAAAGTTGTGTCTAATTGTAAAGAAATGCTCTTAATCTGTTTGAATGAGAAGACCTCATATCATGAAATCATAAAAAAAAATTGGGCTATTTTGAAATATATCAAAGACGAATTAAGGGTTAAAAACAAAAAGAGGGTTACACCACAGCAAGGATGGTTTGATTCTGGATGCACAAAGGCCTACACCAACTTAAAATATCTCCTACATGCCACAGTAAGGAATCGGGACCTAATTAGCATGGCTAGAAATGAATATAAGAAAGGTTTTAAAAATGAGAAAGGGGGCAATTAAAGAAGAAGCATGGTTAGCTTTACAAGATGCCTCTGTCAAACGAGACTCTTCTGCCTTCTGGAAAGCTGTGAATGCACCTTTCTTAGCTGATAAAGATATAGCAACGGTTGAGATCGCTATTACTGAATTAGAATGGATCTCCCATTATTCTAAACTGTATGAGAAGCTAGATAATGATCTCCCTGATATTGCGCAGATTATGATCAATAATGAGTCATTGTTTAAACCAAATGGATTAACACTTGATTTTACGCTCTGTGAGGTTTTAAAAGCTATTAATTCAAGCTCGGGAGGTAAAGCAGCAGGCCCGGATGGAATTCCAGTGGACCTTTTTAAAGCTAACTTAGAACTGTGGGGGCCCCTTTTAACTCAGCTTTTTAACGCATGTGCTGCAACAGGACTATTACCTACCTGGTACGAATCTGTAATTGTGCCTATTTTTAAGAAGGGAGATAGGACCAATCCAGAATGTTATCGTCCTATCTCGTTGTTGGACTCCACAATTAAAGTTATTGGGCGAGTCCTACTGGATAGAATGCAGGCATGGGCAGATGAACGGGCCATTATAAGCGATCTTCAATATGGTTTCCGAAAGGGTTTGGGGACAATCGAACAGGGCCTAAATTTACATATAGTTTTAGATAAACACACAAGAGCAAAAGGTAGCAGACTTTTTATGACTTTTGTTGATCTAACAGCTGCCTTTGATTGTGTGGTCCATGATAAGCTGTGGCAAATTTTAGAGAACTTAGGCATGGATATTTTAATAATTACTTTTATGAGGCAGCTTTATTCAGGGGCGAGGGTTGGGTTTGGGAGAGGCGGCGAATGCACTAGGCACTTTAGTGTATCAAGAGGAGTGAGGCAGGGATGCGTCCTTGCCCCATTCCTCTTTACTTTATATATTAATAATCTTGAATCCGTCCTGGTAGGGGAGTGCAGGGATCTTCCCACAGCAGAGAAGTGGCCTATCCCTGCACTCCTATATGCGGACGATGCGGACGACGCAGTGTTAATGGCTCGCACCGCGATTGGTCTCCAAAGGGTGGTTACTTCATTTTCAAATTTTATGTCCAGATTGGGCCTTAAGATCAATTGTTCTAAAACGCTCACTATGTATTGTGGGGAGGGTGTTAATAAAAGGCTAAACCCAATTTTTATTGATTCTAAACCCATCGGGAGCACGAGAACGTTCTCATACTTGGGGATCCTTTTTGACAAGATGGGAAATTGGACACAGGCAGTTATAACGAGACGGTTGCTGTTTATTAAGTCTTTGAAGGCACTTATAAATTTCAGCCGCAAGCTAGGTAGACGGCCCCCTAAGGAACTGCTACGCATCTATAAGGCTAAATGCGTGGCAATTGCCACTTATGGCGCTGGAATTTGGGGTTACGCGGAAGTAAATGCCCTGCAGACTGCGGAAAATTTGTTTTTTAAATTTTTATTGGCAGTTCCGGATAGCACTGCCAATTATATCTGTCACTCTGAACTAGGCATGCCCTACCTCGAAGATTTGATCAAAATACAGCCAGTACTTTTGTGGCACAAAATTTGGACAACAGATGAAACCAATTTTAATCGTCTTATTTTAACTGACGCTTTGGGGTTGGATGGGGTCAAAAAACATTAGATGGATACAATATGTTAAGGTGTTTTTGACCAGAATCGGGCATAGTGAATATTTTAACGAGCCGCTTACTATGAGCAATATGTCCAGAAGAGATTTTAAAGCTAAATGCATTTGTTATTTGGGGGACAAGAGAGCTATAAACGAAGGGAAAAAATCAACAGTCCAAGGCATCAACTTTTACTGACGACTGCTAGTATTCAGCCTTATATTACATTAACTATGGGCGATTATGATCGTTTTTTATTGACCCGTTTTAGGCTGAATATTCTATACAGATTGCTAAGTTTCCCTGTGCAGAACGATTGGTCTAAAGATCTAAGCAAGTGCCCGTGTGATGGGGTCTCCACACAGTCAACCTTACATATATTGTTTTTCTGTAAATATTATACTAAACCAAGAAAAAGGTGGATTACCCCCGTGTTACAGAAATTTGGCCTGAGACAATGTCGCCCTGCACTACTGGCATTACAATTTCTGGATGTAGTTTACGTTATTGCTGCTGTTTCTGAGTTCTTAAAAAAAAAATGAAATATCGTAAATCTATTATTATGTGATTTTATCCATGGTTATGAGTATATTTATGAAATGTATAAGTGTGCTTTTATGGTTATCTTAATTGTAACCGAATAAAGAACTTT
>CAWUFW010028184.1:0-23026 GCA_963921515.1 Calotriton arnoldi | reverse complement strand
TTGTGCTTCGTTCAGTTACGTATTGCTACAACTAGAGTGCTAACAGCCTTACTTATGACAAAAGTATGGCACACCTGAAGCCATCTTGATTGGAATAAACTGGTAACACTTAAAACATTTAATTTAAAAAGGAACAAAATGATGGGGTTCATTTTGTCATTAGAAATTATGGTTAGTGCTGTAGAAAGAAAAATTAGGACATATTTCAATTGTGATCTCAAATATCTTCCTGTTATATTTCAACAGGAGCAGCCTGTCAGTTGATGCCTTTGTGTTCTACTGCAGCTTCCCAGAGTGTTCTAAAGAACAACTAGAGTGCTAACAGCCTTACTTATGACAAAAGTATGGCACACCTGAAGCCATCTTGATTGGAATAAACTGGTAACACTTAAACAATTTAATTTAAAAAGGAACAAAATGATGGGGTTCATTTTGTCATAGAAATTATGGTTAGTGCTGTAGAAAGAAAAATTAGGACATGTTTCAAGTGTGATCTCAAATATCTTCCTGTTATATTTCAACAGGAGCAGCCTGCCAGTTGATGCCTTTGTGTTCTACTGCAGCTTCCCAGAGTGTTCTAAAGAACAACTAGAGTGCTAACAGCCTTACTTATGACAAAAGTATGGCACACCTGAAGCCATCTTGATTGGAATAAACTGGTAACACTTAAAACATTTAATTTAAAAAGGAACAAAATGATGGGGTTCATTTTGTCATAGAAATTATGGTTAGTGCTGTAGAAAGAAAAATTAGGACATATTTCAAGTGTGATCTCAAATATCTTCCTGTTATATTTCAACAGGAGCAGCCTGCCAGTTGATGCCTTTGTGTTCTACTGCAGCTTCCCAGAGTGTTCTAAAGAACAACTAGAGCGCTAACAGCCTTACTTATGACAAAAGTATGGCACACCTGAAGCCATCTTGATTGGAATAAACCGGTAACACTTAAAACATTTAATTTAAAAAGGAACAAAATGAGGGGTTCTTTTTTAAATAGAAATTATGGTTAGTGCTGCAGAAAGAAAAATTAGGGCATGTTTTAAGTGAGATCTCAAATCCTCTTCTATTTCATTAGAAAATTCTGACATGCAGACTGAAACAATCACTTTCAATACCAGCAGCAGACTACCAGTTAACTCCCTGGTGAGCAGTAGCTTTACTCCAGTGATCTAATGAGCAACTAGAGTGCTAACATTCTGAATTTATGGCAGATGTGAGACACATCTGAATGCCTTCTTGATGGAATCAAAGTAAAAAACTGAAAGCATTTCCTACTGAGGAGACTGCAGTAAATGAAGAAATTAGGAAACTTCATAACAAAGAAGTCTTCCAAGATGGCCACCAGTGAAAAAGAGCCCAAATGTAGCACAAATATTACCCAGATGTAGCCCACATATAGCCCAATGACAAAAGTGTGCAAAACACTTTTTATTTTTAGTTTTTTGCAGTTTTATGTAGTGCAGACTGGTCAGGTATTGGAGCATTGCATCTTAAAACATGACCCCCTACACTACAAAAACACCACTGCACTACCTTAAACCCTAAAACACCACCCCAGCACGACCCCCTATACTGCCCGAACACCACTGCACTGCCCTAAACCCTGAAACACCACCCCAAGCATGACCCCATACACTGCCCGAACACCACTGCACTGCCCTAAACTCTGAAACACTACCCCCAGCAAGACCCCCTACACTGCCCGAACACCACTGCCCTAAACCCTAAAACACCACCCCCAGCAAGACCCCCTACACTGCCCGAACACCAATGCACTGCCCTAAACCCTGAAACACAACCCCCAGCACGACCCCTACACTGCCCGAACACCACTGCTCTGCACAAAACCCTGAAACACCATCCCCAGCACGACCCCCTACACTGCCCGAACACCACTGCACTGCCCTAAAGTTTCGGGATGATTCGTCAAGCGAGGGCCGAGAGAAAAGGGGGTCCCTAAACGCGTTTTCCCCACGTTATTTCCCATAGGAAACTTTAGACACGGCTACAGCCCGAACTGCTGAACGGAATTACACCAAATTTGGCAAAAAGGTAGCCCTTGGTTCAGAAAGCGCCCTTTTTTTAAATGGTGTAAATCCGTTCAATAGTTCCTGAGAAATTCAAAAAATAGAGGTCAAAAATCAATTTCCCATAGGAAACTTTAGACACGGTTACAGCCAAAACTGGTGAACGGAATTACACCAAATTTGGCAAAAAGGTAGTGCTTGGTTCAGAAAGCGCCCTTTTTTTAAATAGTGTAAATCCGTTCAGTAGTTTTCGAGATATTAAAGAAAAAAATCTTTATATATCTGGGCGGGACCTAACTACACAAGCACGAGCTTGGCTCTAATTGGCTGCCAACACTTCAACCCAGGAAGTGTTGGCAGCCATCTTGGTGCAATGCTTTTTAGGTCTCGCCTAGCGATGCAACCCATGCGCTGCCACTACACAAACACCACTAAACTGCCCTAAACCCTAAAACACTACCCCAGCACAACCCCTTACACTGCACGAACACCACTGCACTGCCCTAAACCCTAAAAGACTACCCCAGCACGACCCCTACACTGCCCGAACACCACTGCACTGCCCTAAAGCCTAAAACACTACCCCCAGCACGACCCCCTACACTGCCCGAACACCATTGCACTGCCCTATACCCTGAAACACCACCCCCAGCACGACCCCCTACACTGCCCGAACAACACTGCACTGCCCTAAACCCTGAAACATTACCCCCAGCAAGACCCCCTACACTGCCCGAACACCACTGCACTGCCCTAAACCCTGAAACATCACCCAGAGCAAGACCCCCTACACTGCCTGAACACCACTGCACTGCCCTAAACCCTGAAACACCAGCCCCAGCACGACCCCCTACACTGCCCGAACACCACTGCACTGCCCTAAACCCTGAAACACTAGCCCCAGCACAACCCCCTACACTGCCCGAACACCACTGCACTGCCCTAAACCATGAAACACCAGCTCCAGCACGACCCCCTACACTGCCCGAACACCACTGCACTGCGCTAAACCCTAAAACACCAACCCCAGCACGACCCCCTACACTGCCCGAACACCACTGCACTGCCCTAAACCTTAAAACACCAGCCCCAGCACGAACCCCTACACTGCCCGAACACCACTGCACTGCCCTAAACCCTGAAACACCAGCCCCAGCACGACCCCCTACACTGCCCGAACACCACTGCACTGCCCTAAACCCTAAAACACCACCCCAGCACGACCCCCTATACTGCCCGAACACCACTGCACTGCCCTAAACCCTGAAACACCACCCCAAGCATGACCCCATACACTGCCCGAACACCACTGCACTGCCCTAAACTCTGAAACACTACCCCCAGCAAGACCCCCTACACTGCCCGAACACCACTGCCCTAAACCCTAAAACACCACCCCCAGCAAGACCCCCTACACTGCCCGAACACCAATGCACTGCCCTAAACCCTGAAACACAACCCCCAGCACGACCCCCTACACTGCCCGAACACCACTGCTCTGCACAAAACCCTGAAACACCATCCCCAGCACGACCCCCTACACTGCCCGAACACCACTGCACTGCCCTAAAGTTTCGGGATGATTCGTCAAGCGAGGGCCGAGAGAAAAGGGGGTCCCTAAACGCGTTTTCCCCACGTTATTTCCCATAGGAAACTTTAGACACGGCTACAGCCCGAACTGCTGAACGGAATTACACCAAATTTGGCAAAAAGGTAGCCCTTGGTTCAGAAAGCGCCCTTTTTTTAAATGGTGTAAATCCGTTCAATAGTTCCTGAGAAATTCAAAAAATAGAGGTCAAAAATCAATTTCCCATAGGAAACTTTAGACACGGTTACAGCCAAAACTGGTGAACGGAATTACACCAAATTTGGCAAAAAGGTAGTGCTTGGTTCAGAAAGCGCCCTTTTTTTAAATAGTGTAAATCCGTTCAGTAGTTTTCGAGATATTAAAGAAAAAAATCTTTATATATCTGGGCGGGACCTAACTACACAAGCACGAGCTTGGCTCTAATTGGCTGCCAACACTTCAACCCAGGAAGTGTTGGCAGCCATCTTGGTGCAATGCTTTTTAGGTCTCGCCTAGCGATGCAACCCATGCGCTGCCACTACACAAACACCACTAAACTGCCCTAAACCCTAAAACACTACCCCAGCACAACCCCTTACACTGCACGAACACCACTGCACTGCCCTAAACCCTAAAAGACTACCCCAGCACGACCCCTACACTGCCCGAACACCACTGCACTGCCCTAAAGCCTAAAACACTACCCCCAGCACGACCCCCTACACTGCCCGAACACCACTGCACTGGCCTAAACCCTGAAACACCACCCCCAGCACGACCCCCTACACTGCCAGAACACCACTGCACTGCCCTAAACCCTGAAACACCACCCCAGCACGACCCCCTACACTGCCCGAACACCACTGCACTGCCCTAAACCCTGAAACACCACCCCCAGCACGACCCCTACACTGCCCGAACACAACTGCACTGCCCTAAACCCTGAAACACTACCCCCAGCACGACCTCCTACACTGCCCGAACACCATTGCACTGCCCTATACCCTGAAACACCACCCCCAGCACGACCCCCTACACTGCCCGAACAACACTGCACTGCCCTAAACCCTGAAACATTACCCCCAGCAAGACCCCCTACACTGCCCGAACACCACTGCACTGCCCTAAACCCTGAAACATCACCCAGAGCAAGACCCCCTACACTGCCTGAACACCACTGCACTGCCCTAAACCCTGAAACACCAGCCCCAGCACGACCCCTACACTGCCCGAACACCACTGCACTGCCCTAAACCCTGAAACACTAGCCCCAGCACAACCCCCTACACTGCCCGAACACCACTGCACTGCCCTAAACCATGAAACACCAGCTCCAGCACGACCCCCTACACTGCCCGAACACCACTGCACTGCGCTAAACCCTAAAACACCAACCCCAGCACGACCCCCTACACTGCCCGAACACCACTGCACTGCCCTAAACCTTAAAACACCAGCCCCAGCACGAACCCCTACACTGCCCGAACACCACTGCACTGCCCTAAACCCTGAAACACCAGCCCCAGCACGACCCCCTACACTGCCTGAACACCACTGCACTGCCCTAAACCCTAAAACACCACCCCAGCACGACCCCCTATACTGCCCGAACACCACTGCACTGCCCTAAACCCTGAAACACCACCCCAAGCATGACCCCATACACTGCCCGAACACCACTGCACTGCCCTAAACTCTGAAACACTACCCCCAGCAAGACCCCCTACACTGCCCGAACACCACTGCCCTAAACCCTAAAACACCACCCCCAGCAAGACCCCCTACACTGCCCGAACACCAATGCACTGCCCTAAACCCTGAAACACAACCCCCAGCACGACCCCCTACACTGCCCGAACACCACTGCTCTGCACAAAACCCTGAAACACCATCCCCAGCACGACCCCCTACACTGCCCGAACACCACTGCACTGCCCTAAAGTTTCGGGATGATTCGTCAAGCGAGGGCCGAGAGAAAAGGGGGGTCCCTAAACGCGTTTTCCCCACGTTATTTCCCATAGGAAACTTTAGACACGGCTACAGCCCGAACTGCTGAACGGAATTACACCAAATTTGGCAAAAAGGTAGCCCTTGGTTCAGAAAGCGCCCTTTTTTTTAAATGGTGTAAATCCGTTCAATAGTTCCTGAGAAATTCAAAAAATAGAGGTCAAAAAATCAATTTCCCATAGGAAACTTTAGACACGGTTACAGCCAAAACTGGTGAACGGAATTACACCAAATTTGGCAAAAAGGTAGTGCTTGGTTCAGAAAGCGCCCTTTTTTTAAATAGTGTAAATCCGTTCAGTAGTTTTCGAGATATTAAAGAAAAAAAATCTTTATATATCTGGGCGGGACCTAACTACACAAGCACGAGCTTGGCTCTAATTGGCTGCCAACACTTCAACCCAGGAAGTGTTGGCAGCCATCTTGGTGCAATGCTTTTTAGGTCTCGCCTAGCGATGCAACCCATGCGCTGCCACTACACAAACACCACTAAACTGCCCTAAACCCTAAAACACTACCCCAGCACAACCCCTTACACTGCACGAACACCACTGCACTGCCCTAAACCCTAAAAGACTACCCCAGCACGACCCCTACACTGCCCGAACACCACTGCACTGCCCTAAAGCCTAAAACACTACCCCCAGCACGACCCCCTACACTGCCCGAACACCACTGCACTGGCCTAAACCCTGAAACACCACCCCCAGCACGACCCCCTACACTGCCAGAACACCACTGCACTGCCCTAAACCCTGAAACACCACCCCAGCACGACCCCCTACACTGCCCGAACACCACTGCACTGCCCTAAACCCTGAAACACTACCCCCAGCACGACCCCCTACACTGCCCGAACACCATTGCACTGCCCTATACCCTGAAACACCACCCCCAGCACGACCTCCTACACTGCCCGAACACCATTGCACTGCCCTATACCCTGAAACACCACCCCCAGCACGACCCCCTACACTGCCCGAACAACACTGCACTGCCCTAAACCCTGAAACATTACCCCCAGCAAGACCCCCTACACTGCCCGAACACCACTGCACTGCCCTAAACCCTGAAACATCACCCAGAGCAAGACCCCCTACACTGCCTGAACACCACTGCACTGCCCTAAACCCTGAAACACCAGCCCCAGCACGACCCCCTACACTGCCCGAACACCACTGCACTGCCCTAAACCCTGAAACACTAGCCCCAGCACAACCCCTACACTGCCCGAACACCACTGCACTGCCCTAAACCATGAAACACCAGCTCCAGCACGACCCCCTACACTGCCCGAACACCACTGCACTGCGCTAAACCCTAAAACACCAACCCCAGCACGACCCCCTACACTGCCCGAACACCACTGCACTGCCCTAAACCCTAAAACACCAGCCCCAGCACGAACCCCTACACTGCCCGAACACCACTGCACTGCCCTAAACCCTAAAACACCAGCCCCAGCACGAACCCCTACACTGCCCGAACACCACTGCACTGCCCTAAACCCTGAAACACCAGCCCCAGCACGACCCCCTATACTGCCCGAACACCACTGCACTGCCCTAAACCCTGAAACACCACCCCAAGCACGACCCCATACACTGCCCGAACACCACTGCACTGCCCTAAACCCTGAAACACCACCCCAAGCATGACCCCATACACTGCCCGAACACCACTGCACTGCCCTAAACTCTGAAACACTACCCCCAGCAAGACCCCCTACACTGCCCGAACACCACTGCCCTAAACCCTAAAACACCACCCCCAGCAAGACCCCCTACACTGCCCGAACACCAATGCACTGCCCTAAACCCTGAAACACAACCCCCAGCACGACCCCCTACACTGCCCGAACACCACTGCTCTGCACAAAACCCTGAAACACCATCCCCAGCACGACCCCCTACACTGCCCAAACACCACTGCACTGCCCTAAACCCTGAAACACTAGCCCCAGCACGACCCCCTACACTGCCCGAACACCACTGCACTGCCCTAAACCCTGAAACACCAGCCCCAGCACGACCCCCTACACTGCCTGAAAACCACTGCACTGTCCTAAACCCTGAAACACCAGCCCCAGCACGACCCCCTACACTGCCCGAACACCACTGCACTGCCCTAAACACTGAAACACCAGCTCCAGCACGACCCCCTACACTGCCCGAACACCACTGCACTGCCCTAAACCCTAAAACACCACCCCCAACACGACCCCCTACACTGCCCGAACACCACTGCACTGCCCTAAACCCTAAAACACCAACCCCAGCACGACCCCCTACACTGCCCGAACACCACTGCACTGCCATAAACCTTAAAACACCACCCACAGCATGACCCCCTACATTTCACGAACACCACTGCACTGCCCTAAACCCTAAAACACCACCCCCAGCACAACCCCCTACACTGCCTGGACACCACTGTACTGCCCAAAAACCTAAAACATCACCCCCAGCACGACCCCCTACACTACCCGAACACCACTGCACTGCCCTAAACCCTAAAACACTCCCCCAGCACGGCCCCCTACACTACCCGAACACCACTGCACTACCCTAAACCCTAAAACACTCCCCCCCGGACGAACACCTACACTACCCGAACACCACTTCACTGCCCTAAACCCTAAAACACTCCCCCCAGCACGACCCCCTACACTACCCGAACACCACTGCACTGCCCTAAACCCTAAAACACTCCCCCTAGCACGACCCCCTACACTACCCAAAAACCCCTGCACTGCCCTAAACCCTAAAACACTACCCCCAACACGACCCCCTTCACTACCCGAACACCACTGCACTGCCCTAAACCCTAAAACACTCCCCCCAGCACGACCCCCTACACTGCCAAAATACCACTGCACTGCCCTAAACCCTGAAACACCACCCCCGCACGACCCCCTACACTGCCCGAACACCACTGCCCTGCCCAAACCCTGAAACACCACCCCCACATGACCCCCTACACTGCCCGAACACCACTGCACTGCCCTAAACCCTGAAACACCACCCCCGCAGGACCCCCTACACTGCCCGAACACCACTGCACTGCCCTAAACCCTGAAACACCACCCCCGCACGACCCCCTACACTGCCCGAACACCACTGCACTGCCCTATACCCTGAAACACCACCCCCAGCATGACCCCCTACACTGCCTGAACACCACTGCACTGCCCTAAACACTGAAACACCACCCCCAGCACGATCCCCTACACTGCCCGAACACCACTGCACTGCCCTAAACCCTAAAACACCACCCCCAGCAAGACCCCCTACACTGCCCAAACACCACTGCCCTAAACCCTGAAACACCACCCCCAGCAAGACCCCCTACACTGCCCGAACACCACTGCACTGCCCTAAACCCTAAAACACCACCCCCAGCATGACCCCCTACACTGCCCGAACACCACTGCACTGCCCTAAACCCTAAAACACCAACCCCAGCACGACACCCTACACTGCCCGAACACCACTGCACTGCCCTAAACCTTAAAACACCACCCCCAGCACGACCCCCTACATTTCACGAACACCACTGCACTGCCCTAAACCCTAAAACACCACCCCCAGCACGACCCCCTACACTGCCTGGACACCACTGTACTGCCCGAAAACCTAAAACACCACCCCCAGCATGACCCCCTACACTACCCGAACACCACTGCACTGCCCTAAACCCTAAAACACTCCCCCCAGCACGGCCCCCTACACTACCCGAACACCACTGAACTACCCTAAACCCTAAAACACTCCCCCCCGCACGAACCCCTACACTACCCGAACACCACTAACTGCCCTAAACCCTAAAACACTCCCCCAGCACGACCCCCTACACTACCCGAACACCACTGCACTGCCCTAAACCCTAAAACACTCCCCCAGCACGACCCCCTACACTACCCAAAAACCCCTGCACTGCCCTAAACCCTAAAACACTACCCCCAGCACGACCCCCTACACTACCCAAACACCAATGCACTGCCCTAAACCCTAAAACACCACCCCAGGCACGACCCCCTACACTGCCCGAACACCACTGCACTGCCCTAAACCTTAAAACACCACCCCCAGCACGACCCCCTGCATTTCACGAACACCACTGCACTGCCCTAAACCTTAAAACACCACCCCCAGCACGACCCCCTACACTGCCTGAACACCACTGCACTGCCCGAAAACCTAAAACACCACCCCCAGTACGACCCCCTACACTACCCGAACCACACGGCACTGCCCTAAACCCTAAAACACTCCCCCCAGCACGACCCCCTACACTACCCGAACACCACTGCACTACCCTAAACCCTAAAACACTCCCCCCAGCACGACCCCCTACACTACCCGAACACCACTGCACTGCCCTAAACCCTAAAACACTCCCCCCAGCATGAACCCCTACACTACCCGAACACCACTGCACTGCCCTAAACCCTAAAACACTCCCCCCAGCACGACCCCCTACACTACCCGAACACCACTGCACTGCCCTAATCCCAAAAACACTCCCCCAGCACGACCCCCTACACTACCCAAAAGCACTGCACTGCCCTAAACCCTAAAACACTCCCCCAGCACGACCCCTACACTACCCAAACACCACTGCACTGCCCTAAACCCTAAAACACTACCCCTAGCACGACCCCCTACACTACCCAAACACCAATGCTCTGCCCTAAACCCTAAAACACTACCCCAGCACGACCCCCTACACTACCCAAAGACCACTGCACTACCCTAAACCCTAAAACACAACCCCCTGCACGACCCCCTACACTACCCAAACCCAACTGCACTACCCTAAACCCTAAAACACTACCCCCCACATGACCCCCTACACTACCTAACCACCACTGCACTACCCTAAACCCTAAAACACGACCCCCGCACGACCCCCTACACTACCCACAGACCACTGCACTACCATAAACCCTAAAACACGACCCCCTACACTACACAAACACCGCTGCACTACCCTAAACCCTAAAACACTACCCCCAGCACGACCCCCTACACTACGCAAACACCACTGCACTACCCTAAACCCTAAAACACTACCCCCTACACTAAACAAACACCACTGCATTACCCTAAACCCTAAAACACTACCCCCAGCATGACCCCCTACACTACCCAAACACCACTGCTTTACCCTAAACCCTAAAACACTACCCCCGCACGACCCCCTACACTACACCAATACCACTGCACTATCCTAAACCCTAAAACACTACCCCAGCACAACCCCCTACACTACCCAAACACCACTGCACTACTCTAAACCCTAAAACACTGCCCCCAGCACGACCCCCTACACTACACAAACACCACTGCACTACCCTAAACCCTAAATCTACCCCAAGCATGACCCCCTACACTGCCCGAACACCACTGCACTGCGCTAAACCCTGAAACACCAGTGCCAGCACGACCCCCTACACTGCCCAAACACCACTGCACTGCCCTAAACCTCTGAAACACCAGCCCCAGCACGAACCCCTACACTGCCCGAACACCACTGCACTGCCCTAAACCCTGAAACACCAGCCCCAGCGCGACCCCCTACACTACCCGAACACCACTGCACTGCCCTAAACCCTCAAACACTCCCCCCAGCACGACCCCCTACACTGCCGAAACACCACTGCACTGCCCTAAACCCTGAAACACCACCCCTGCACAACCCCCTACACTGCCCGAACACCACTGCACTGCCCAAACCCTGAAACACCACCCCCACACGACCCCCTACACTGCCCGAACACCACTGCACTGCCCTAAGCCCTGAAACACCACCCCGCATGACCCCCTACACTGCCCGAACACCACTGCACTGCCCTTAACCCTAAAACACTCCCCCCTGCACGACCCCCTACACTACCCGAACACCACTGCACTGCCCTAAACCCTAAAACACTCCCCCAGCACGACCCCCTACACTACCCAAACACAACTGCACTGCCCTAAACCCTAAAACACTCCCCCCAGCACGACCCCCTACACTACCCAAAGACCACTGCACTACCATAAACCCTAAAACACGACCCCCTACACTACACAAACACCGCTGCACTACCCTAAACCCTAAAACACTACCCCGAGCACGACCCCCTACACTACACAAACACCACTGCACTACCCTAAACCCTAAAACACTACCCCCTACACTACACAAACACCACTGCACTACCCTAAACCCTAAAACACTACCCCCAGCACACTACCCAAACACCACTCCATTACCCTAAACCAGGGGTATTCAATCTGTGGGGCGCGACCCCCACGGGGGCCCTGGAGGCATCGGAAAGGGGTCGCGCTCTTCATTTGCTAAAGAAATCGTCCCAGACGGTTGATTCCGGTAGTTAACATGTTTTCCCTGGAGTGTTATTCAGGGACTCGCCTGTGCTGGGAAATCGAAGCCAGGCAGACAGATGAACACGCCTTTCTACCAGTGTGCTGCTGGCCAGAAAGAAATGCAAATGTGCACAACGAGTTAATCTGCAAATGTAAAGGATTTGCAGATTAACTCGTTGAGCACATTTGCATTTCTTTCAGGCCAGCAGCACAATGGCAGAAAGGTGTATTTAGCTGTCTGCCTGGCTTCGATTTCCCTGGACAGGAGAGTTCTGCTGCAGTTAATTGATCAAATCCCTTTTTGAGTGGTAGTGCACAGTTTACTGAGCTGTGAAATGCTTGCTTTTAATAGTCATTGTATTTACATAGGGCTTACTATCCCTGAGAATGTGTTGAAGGGACAGTTATGTAAAAAAAATGGCATTACATAGGGTCTGGTTATTACTAAATTCTATGGGTCTCATTTCCGATGAAATGGTGTAGGGCAGCTCCACAAGTATTTTTGCTGTGCTGCCCTATGCCAATGCAAAAGGGCAGGAATGGACTGTATTTATAAGATACGGTGCACTCCTGTCCTTTCTGCCGGCGCACAATTTGGTACCTAGCGCCAACGCAGGCACCCTTCCACCATGGTGCAAGGGTGTCTGCATTGTTGGCAGGATTGTTTTTGTGCAAGAAGGCAGGCCTTCCTGCCCAAAAACAACCCATGGAGGCCTTCTCCTCTTTCTATGTGTGCTACACATAGAAAGAGGAAACAAATGAGGAGAAATAAAGATATTTCTCCTCGTTACGCATCCCCTGGGGCAGCATACAGTTTTGACCCATCCTCAGATTTACAGATCCTTGTGAATCTGGGAATGTGTCAAAACCCATGGGAAAACCCACCGCAATGCCCATGGAACGCCCCCCCCCCCTAAGCAATATAAGGCAATGCACCGACGTGCACTGCGTTGCCTTACACTCTATCTAGGAGTCCACGAAAAGCTAGGCAAAGGGATTTTGCGTGACCTGGTAGATATGGGTCTGCTCTCTGCGCAACCAGAGCATCATAAAAAATGACACACCAGCAGCGCAAGGGGCTTATAAATAAGCCTCTATATTTTGGAAGCCCCATTTTATCGTAAAACATTTTGCATATTTTGTAGCAGTCTATCTTATACTGTATGTAATGCAAGTATAAAATAAAGACTTAAATATTCACAGTGCTTTCTCTCACAGGCTGTGACCTCATAGCACTAAAAATACACAAGTCACTATTCTCCACTGCACCAACCACGATTTAATTCTGTGGCTCTCTCCTTTCACAGAGACTTTTGCAATGCATTAACTAACTGAGGTTTCCTAATTTATTAAATAGCATTTCCCACTGAGGATAACTTTTTAAAATGTATTTATTATTCATTGAAGCTGCCCATTATTTTTTATGTAGCTACCTGATGGTGAAAGACCTAAAAAACGTATGTATGTTTTAATTATGATGAATGATGTTCAGCTACCTCCAGTTACATGCAGCTGTAAATGCCAAGCTGTCAGCATCCCATGAAATACAGTATGGTTTTCCTCTAATGCCGTGCAATAAAGTTGCAGCCCATGCATTACAGCTATAATACCAAGGGCCACTGGAATTATGTGATTGTGCGGCCGCAGCAATTTTAGCATAATTATAGATTTGCCGCATTTGCAACATAATCCATCATCTGCCGCTTAATCTGCTGATTTTAACACAAAAATGTATTTACTCAAAAGGTTTAAAAGTTACTAAAAAGCAGCAACAGGTGTTGCCGCTCTGTAGAAGGCCCTTTGTAAAGCTGCTCTGGCCACCTTTTTGTTGCTTATTGCTATATTTGGGTGTTACACTGGTACTAATGAGGTGCAACCACAGATTGACCGTTTCTCTGGAGAACATTTATGGTCGTCAATGATAAGGACTACCAGGTTCTAGAGTTTTGTTTTCAGGAGGGGGTCCTTACGCCTAAAAGTTTGAAGACCACTGCCCTAAACCCTAAAACACTACCTCCAGCAGTACCCCCTACACTACCCAAACACCACTGCAATACCCTAAAACACTACCCCCAGCAGTACCCCCTATACTACCCAAACACCATTGCACTACCCTAAACCCTAAAACACTACCCCCAGCAGTACCCCCTACACTACCCAAACACCACTGCACTACCCTAAACCCTAAACCACTACCCCCAGCATGACCCACTACACTACCCAAACACCACTGCACTACACTAAACCCTAAAACACTACCCCCAGCAAGACTCCCTACAATACCCAAACCACTGCACTACCCTAAAATCTAAATCTACCCCCAGCACGACCCCCTACACTACCAAAACACCACTGCACTACCCTAAACCCTAAATCTACCCCCAGCACGACCCCCTACACTACCCAAACATCACTGCACTGCCCTAAACCCTCAAACACCAGCCCCAGCACGACCCCCTACACTGCCCGAACACCACTGCACTGCCCTAAACCCTGAAACACCAGCCCCAGCACGACCCCCTACACTGCCCTAACACCACTGCACTGCCCTAAACCCTGAGAAACCAGCCCCAGCGCGACCCCCTACACTACCCGAACACCACTGCACTGCCCTAAACCCTAAAACACTCCCCCCAGCACGACCCCCTACACTGCCTGAACATCACTGCACTGCCCTAAACCCTGAAACACCACCCCCATCACGATCCCCTACACTGCCCGAACACCACTGCACTGCCCTAAACCCTAAAACACCACCCCCAGCAAGACCCCCTACACTGCCCAAACACCACTGCACTGCCCTAAACCCTGAAACACCACCCCCAGCAAGACCCCCTACACTGCCCGAACACCACTGCACTGCCCTAAACCCTGAAACACCACCCCCAGCATGACCCTCTACACTGCCCGAACACCACTGCACTGCCCTAAACCCTAAAACACCAACCCCAGCACGACCCCCTACACTGCCCGAACACCACTGCACTGCCCTAAACTCTAAAACACCACCCCCAGCACGACCCCTACATTGCCACGAACACCACTGCACTGCCCTAAACCCTAAAACACCACCCCCAGCACGACCCCCTACACTGCCTGGACACCACTGTACTGCCCGAAAACCTAAAACACCACCCCCAGCACGACCCCCTACACTACCCGAACACCACTGCACTGCCCTAAACCCTAAAACACTCCACCCAGCACGGCCCCCTACACTACCCAAACACCACTGCACTACCATAAACCCTAAAACACTCCCCCCAGCACGAACCCCTACACTACCTGAACACCACTACACTGCCCTAAACCCTAAAACACTCCCCACAGCACGACCCCCTACACTACCCGAACACCACTGCACTAAACCCTAAAACACTCCCCCAGCACGACCCCCTACACTACCCAAAAACCCCTGCACTGCCCTAAACCCTAAAACACTCCCCCAGCACGACCCCCTACACTACCCAAACACCACTGCACTGCCCTAAACCCTAAAACACTACCCCCAGCACGACCCCCTACACTACCCAAACACCAATGCACTGCCCTAAACCCTAAAACACCACCCCAGGCACGACCCCCTACACTGCCCGAACACCACTGCACTGCCCTAAACCTTAAAACAACACCCCCAGCACGACCCCCTACATTTCACGAACACCACTGCACTGCCCTAAACCCTAAAACACCACCCCCAGCACGACCCCCTACACTGCCTGAACACCACTGCACTGCCCGAAAACCTAAAACACCACCCCCAGCACGACCCCTACACTACCCGAACCCCACGGCACTGCCCTAAACCCTAAAACACTCCCCCCAGCACGACCCCCTACACTACCCGAACACCACTGCACTACCCTAAACCCTAAAACACTCCCCCCAGCATGACCCCCTACACTAACCGAACACCACTGCACTGCCCTAAACCCTAAAACACTCCCCCCAGCATGAACCCCTACACTACCCGAACACCACTGCACTGCCCTAAACCCTAAAACACTCCCCCAGCATGACCCCCTACACTACCCGAACACCACTGCACTGCCCTAAACCCTAAAACACTCCCCCAGCACAACCCCCTACACTACCCAAAAACCACTGCACTGCCCTAAACCCTAAAACACTCCCCCCAGCACGACCCCCTACACTACCCAAAAACCACTGCACTGCCCTAAACCCTAAAACACTCCCCCCAGCACGACCCCCTACACTACCCAAACACCACTGCACTGCCCTAAACCCTAAAACACTACCCCTAGCACGACCCCCTACACTACCCAAACACCAATGCTCTGCCCTAAACCCTAAAACACTACCCCAGCACGACCCCCTACACTACCCAAAGACCACTGCACTACCCTAAACCCTAAAACACTACCCACCGCACGACCCCCTACACTACCCAAACACCACTGCACTACCCTAAACCCTAAAACACTACCCCCCACACGACCCCCTACACTACCCAAACACCACTGCACTACCCTAAACCCTAAAACACGACCCCGGCACGACCCCCTACACAACCCAAAGACCACTGCACTACCATAAACCCTAAAACACGACCCCCTACACTACACAAACACCGCTGCACTACCCTAAACCCTAAACACTACCCCCAGCACGACCCCTACACTACCCAAACACCACTGCATTACCCTAAACCCTAAAACACTACCCCCAGCAGTACCCCCTACACTACCCAAACACCACTGCACTACCCTAAACCCTAAAACACTACCCCCTGCAGTACCCCCTACACAACCCAAACACTACTGCACTACCCTAAACCCTAAACCACTACCCCCAGCAAGACCCCCTACACTACCCAAACACCACTGCACTACCCTAAACCCTAAAACACTACCCCCAGCACGACTCCCTACAATACCCAAACACCACTGCATTACCCTAAACCCTAAATCTACCCTAAGCACGACCCCCTACACTACCCAAACACCTCTGCACTACCCTAAACCCTAAATCTACCCCCAGCACAACCCCCTACACTACCCAAACACCACTGCACTACCCTAAACCCTAAATCTACCCTAACCATGACCCCCTACACTACCCAAACACCACTGCACTACCCTAAACCCTAAAACACTACCCCCAGCACGACCCCCTATACTACACAAACACCACTGCACTACCCTAAACCCTAAAACACTACCCCCAGCATGACCCCTATACTACACAAACACCACTGCACTACCCTAAACCCTAAAACACTACCCTCAGCACGACCCCTTACACTACCCAAACACCACTGCACTACCCTAAACCCTAGAAAAGTAACCACCACTCCATGCCCAATCCCCCTCACCTCTCACTCCTCGTGGTTCCTCTCTCCTCGTGGTTCCTGCTTCATGTCGTCTCTGAGGGGCAGTGCACGTCGTTGTGAGGAAACGGAACAGCCTCTGTTTCCTTACAACGACGTGGATCGTCTACATTTTTTTAGAACTCATGGTCATTTACCATACATACCTTTACAACAAAATTTGTTGTAAAGGCATGCGTGGTAAATGACTATGCGTTCTAAAAAAGTGCGTAGTAATGACTTTGCGATGTACAACGCATGCGTGGTAATGCATGTGTTGTAATGGTATTGCAAAGTAAAAAAGTCGTTGTAACGGCTGTTTACCGATCGAAGCTGGCCCCTGTTCTTCAGTGAGTCGTTTATTTGATAAATTAGGAGGAAGGAATGTGGTTTTTTTACCGAAAAGTGCATTCCCGGCTGTTGTATTGTGAAAGTGTCCGCGTGGCCTGGTTTCACTTCCGGGGAGAGAGTGGAAGAGTCTGTTTGGATCTAAAGGGGTTCTGCTGTTGGACGGGGCCGGCGCGACACGTCATCAGAAAACACAGCTAATGGAAAGCGTTGTCCCCGAAGTGTGGAGCAGTGCCATGAGAGGTCAACGAGTGTGCGTCCCACCGCAGTATGACCGTACCGCGTGACCCATGTGCCGCCTCCAGTGTACGGAAGGCAAAAGCGGCATCAATCGCAGGTCCTCTTGAAGACCGTTGTAGCACTAATTCTACATTTTGGAACTAGGGCATTTTAACCTTGTTGTTCCTGCCAGATACAAAGAGAAGATCCTGTGTTATTCAGTGCCCTCGTTACCTTTTCTGTGGGTAGTGGTGCTTGTCACTTCGCTGCCACGCTGGTGCACATGACTGGGCTCCCCACCTCGTGTGCCATCTGCAGGGCCTCTGCCCTCGGATCATTGGTTTCGGTTTCTAGAGTGGCAACATAAACAGTTGCTCCCAAAGGACTAGCCTGAACACTTAGGTGAATATCCCCTGCGCCAGCATTCCGCAGAAATTCTTTCCTAGCTCTCCCACGTCGACGACGATGTCATAATAGCACGGCTCCACTCGCGACACCGTATGACGTCATAGGAGCCATAAGAGGACCTCGTCGGCGTGCTGATGTCAGTTCCACCCATTTTTTCCGTGCCACAGGTGGACAGACACATTTTCACATGTATACATAGTATACTAAATATATATATATATATATATATACAAATGCATAACCAATAAAGGCATAAAGAAATAGCAACAGATCAAGCATTTCTCATTATTAAAACATAAGCATGATTAAGACATATTAAAAACATTCATGCCAAACAGTAAAAGCATCTTTTTGGTAGAAACAGGTGGACAACGGGGAGGCGGGTGGGACAGTGAGGAATCCACAGGCAGATACTGTATCCACCAGAAAAAGCGTTACCGAAGGTAAGTAACTTGCTCTTCTGATGGATACTTCTGCCTGTTGATTCCTCACCTTTTGAATAGAATCCTCAAGCCGTACCTCACCCGGAGGAGGGTGTCCACCTAACTAGACCAAAAAATCTTGCAAAACAGATCGAGCAAAATGGCCATCTCTCCTAACCTCCGAATCCAGTAATAATCGAATAATTTTTAGTCGAAATTATATTGAAAATAATACTTTAAAAATATTTTTATTAATAAATTTAGACAAACACTTAAAGGAAAACTTTTATTTATAATTAATTTAAAGATATTTCATACTTTACAAATTATGCTGAAGTCGCGACCGCAGCGCAACTTTTCAAAATGGCTACCGGAATGCGCGCAGCCATCGTGTAGGGTGCGCGAAGGGTGCGCGACTTCTGTATAATATTTTTTTTTTAAAAAGAATGAATATAGTTTTCCTAACTAAAAATTATTCACAATTTTTTAAAATATATATATATGTATATATATATATATATATTCCTCACAAGTTTCCCCAGATTCGAGACCGCACTCCCAAGCAGGTAGGTAACAACCTTTATTAGAAAACAGCATTTGGCTTCTCTCCCCAGTATCTTGTCCCTGGCCTGACGCGTTTCAAAGCATTTCCGCTTCTCTTCAGAGGCCGTGTAGTCAGAAAGTCAATTACGGTTGCCACACCCCCATTCCATGCATTTATCCACTTCGAGGCTTCCGGTGTGCCTGCATAGTTGATTAATTACTCACATTGCACGTTGGGAAATGTAGTCTTTTAAACCAATGTTGTACCCTCCAGTGGGTCTGTCTGTTACACACAGTATGGGACCGATGTTAGCCCTCCAGTGGGCTCCAGGGAGAGATTACAATTGCCGAATTGATTTCACCCGCTCAGCCCATTTCAAGGTGAAGATTCACCCTGCGGGTCCTAAACAACGTTCAAAGATGGTGCGTCGTCTCCGCGGCCTGGAAACGCCGCGTACATACTCCTCACAAGTTTCCCCAGATTCGAGACCGCACTCCCAAGCAGGTAGGTAACAACCTTTATTAGAAAACAGCATTTGGCTTCTCTCCCCCGTATCTTGTCCCTGGCCTGACGCGTTTCAAAGCATTTGCGCTTCTCTTCAGAGGCCGTGTAGTCAGAAAGTCAATTATGGTTGCCACACCCCCATTCCATGCATTTATCCACTTCGAGGCTTCCGGTGTGCCTGCATAGTTGATTAATTACTCACACTGCACGTTGGGAAATGTAGTCTTTTAAACCAATTTTGTACCCTCCAGTGGGTCTGTCTGTTACACACAGTATGGGACCAATGTTAGCCCTCCAGTGGGCTCCAGGGAGAGATTACAATTGCCGAATTGATTTCACCCGCTCAGCCCATTTCAAGGTGAAAATTCACCCTGCGGGTCCTAAACAACATTCAAAGATGGTGCGTCGTCTCCGCGGCCTGGAAACGCCGCGTACATACTCCTCACAAGTTTCCCCAGATTCGAGACCGCACTCCCAAGCAGGTAGGTAACAACCTTTATTAGAAAACAGCATTTGGCTTCTCTCCCCCGTATCTTGTCCCTGGCCTGACGCGTTCCAAAGCATTTGCGCTTCTCTTCAGAGGCCATGTAGTCAGAAAGTCAATTACGGTTGCCACACCCCCATTCCATGCATTTATCCACTTCGAGGCTTCCGGTGTGCCTGCATAGTTGATTAATTACTCACATTGCACGTTGGGAAATGTAGTCTTTTAAACCAATTTTGTACCCTCCAGTGGGTCTGTCTGTTACACACAGTATGGGACCAATGTTAGCCCTCCAGTGGGCTCCAGGGAGAGATTACAATTGCCGAATTGATTTCACCCGCTCAGCCCATTTCAAGGTGAAGATTCACCCTGCGGGTCCTAAACAACGTTCAAAGATGGTGCGTCGTCTCCGCGGCCTGGAAACGCCGCATACATACTCCTCACAAGTTTCCCCAGATTCGAGACCGCACTCCCAAGCAGATAGGTAACAACCTTTATTAGAAAACAGCATTTGGCTTCTCTCCCCCGTATCTTGTCCCTGGCCTGACGCGTTTCAAAGCATTTGCGCTTCTCTTCAGAGGCCGTGTAGTCAGAAAGTCAATTACGGTTGCCACACCCCCATTCCATGCATTTATCCACTTCGAGGCTTCCGGTGTGCCTGCATAGTTGATTAATTACTCACATTGCACGTTGGGAAATGTAGTCTTTTAAACCAATTTTGTACCCTCCAGTGGGTCTCTCTGTTACACACAGTATGGGACCAATGTTAGCCCTCCAGTGGGCTCCAGGGAGAGATTACAATTGCCGAATTGATTTCACCCGCTCAGCCCATTTCAAGGTGAAGATTCACCCTGCGGGTCCTAAACAACGTTCAAAGATGGTGCGTCGTCTCCGCGGCCTGGAAACGCTGCGTACATACTCCTCACAAGTTTCCCCAGATTCGAGACCGCACTCCCAAGCAGGTAGGTAACAACCTTTATTAGAAAACAGCATTTGGCTTCTCTCCCCCGTATCTTGTCCCTGGCCTGACGCGTTTCAAAGCATTTGCGCTTCTCTTCAGAGGCCGTGTAGTCAGAAAGTCAATTACGGTATATATATATAAAAAAAAAAATAGGATTGAGGTACATTAGACTTACAAATTTTCATTTAAAAAACCTTTGAAATTCACTGGAAACACCATAGGTTTCAGGCACGTTATAGTTAGAAATTAGCATTTAAAAAAACCATAGAAATTCACTGAAAAAACCATAGGTTTCAGGCACGTTATAGTTAGAAATTAGCATTTAAAAAACCATAGAAATTAACTGAAAAAACCATAGGTTTCAGAAACGTTATAGTTAGTTGGACATTTCACTCGTACAAAACCATAGAAATTCCGGCGTTATAGTTAGTTCAGCTAACTATAACTCGCGCCCCCGCAATGCACTGCTGATGATGTCACATGTTACATCATTCATGACATGGTCAGTGACATCACTGATGACATCACTGATGACATCTCAAATGACATCACTGATGACATCACTGATGACATCATCCACGTGAAAATCTGATGCACCTCCTCACACCTGAATATAACCTTTGATACACCCACTCTAAAATACAGACTACCATTTTCGAAAAAATAGACACATCAATACCGGTTACTAAATACGCACTGACTGATTCCTAGGTCTACACACACATCCACTCATTCACCCATACAGTCACTCATACATGCAGTCACTGATCAATACAACACTATCATATGCACTCATACACCTATACAGACACTCACACACTGCCACATATCCAGAGTTACTCACACACTTAGTCAGTCATGCAAAGAATCAATCATACTTCCATTTACTCACCTATACAGTTATACAGACACAACCTCACTTATTCATACAGATACTAACACATAATTACTCTCTTATAGAATCACTGATACAAATACACACTCATCCATGCAGCCACTCTCACAATTACTGACTCTCACATATAGTTATTTATATACACCATCACTCACATATACTGCCTTTTACATATGTAGTTACTTGCACATATACCACTGAGACATCCATTCACTCACCAACACACCCATACACACACTCACCAACCCATACAGCTGTTTCCACATGCACTCTTGAACCCATACACCCAGTGAATCAACCACTCACACATCTATGCACAGAGTCACACACCTCCCACCCACCCACACACACACTCAGGCAGCCATACAAATACTCAGGCAAGCAATCAATAACCCATATAGACACTCATGCAGCTACTCACCAACCCATGCAGCAGCTTACACAACAACAGACAGACTGATACAGACTTTCACACAGTTTAGTCACTAACCCATGCATTCAATAAGACACATTTAATCACTCACTTATACAGTCAGTCATGTACCTACTAAATCCTCCATACAGACACTTATACACCCACTCATTCCTCAATACAGCTTGGCATATATATAAAACAAAATTAAACTTTACAGAAACACACAGTCACTGGATGATGTCATCAGTGATGTCATCAGTGATGTTATTTGAGATGTCATCAGTGATGTCACTGACCATGTCATGAATGATGTAATATGTGACGTCATCAGCAGTGCATTGCGGGGGCACGAGTTATTGTTAGCTGAACTAACTATAACGCCGGAATTTCTATGGTTTTGTACGAGTGAAATGTCCAACTAACTATAACGTTCCTGAAACCTATGGTTTTTTTAGTTAATTTCTATGGTTTTTTAAATACTAATTTCTAACTATAACGTGCCTGAAACCTATGGTTTTATGCTTAAAAT
>CAWUFW010028183.1:0-23028 GCA_963921515.1 Calotriton arnoldi | reverse complement strand
AAAAAAGCTATTCTTCGAAAGCATAACAGGGCACAGGGTAATATAACTGTGAAAACGGGGCATTTAGAAACAGAAGATATGATAACATGTCCCACCGGGGCATTAATGAGCATAGGGCACAAGCACATATTTTAACAAGGCATTAACAAATACTGACCGTCCTTACGGTTTGTTTTGCCGCTTTGGAAAGGCTGTTCCAAGTCTGTACATTTCCAGAAATGTATTTCGTTTTTAAAATGACTGTCATTTTACATGTTAACCCTCTTATCTGGTAAACCTCTGGGTCCAGCACGTTACCACTGTTTTTCCTGTCACGAGAATGTGTTCGGAGTCGTGATCACAGAGATGGAGTGGGATTACTTGAAGATTTAAAACTACTTGATTAGAAACAGCAAAGCAATTAAATTACTGCCAACTAGAATCGAGGATGCATCATATGCATACAGATTTATTTGACGAATAGCTTCAAATAAAAATTAAAAAAAACATAAATAACTCAAGTACTGTCCCATAAAGGAGAGTGAGAATTGCAATTGTTGTGAGGCACCTTCATGCACACACGGGAACAGTCGTAAAGCGCCCCTTAACTCGCCCCACCGCCCCCAGCAGCAAACATTAAAGGCAGTTCGTAGTCACCTTGAGCAGCGGCGTCACTAGGGTTGGTGTCACCCAGTGCGGAAACTCGGTAACTCATGGTGTCACCCCCTCACGACTTACCCCATGACACCATCACATGGGGTGACACCTTTCCCAAATGAGACTATTTAATAAATAGTCTCATTTGGGAAAGGTGTCACCCCATGTGATGGTGTCACCCTCCTAGTGACGCCACTGACCTTGAGGCTTTGGGAGGTTACGTGAAAGCTGCTCGGGCAGATGCCAGGGGGATTACCCGGGCTAAAACATTGCAGAGGTAGTCAAAGAACACGTATTTACTAATTTGCTAATTACGTGACCACTACCATGGCAATGTGTCAGACAGCCTAAAAAATCATGCAGCTCAGCTTAGACACTATTTTGCGTTTACTTTGTGCAATCAGGTGAGAAGACGTATTTGACCACCTTGGACCAACTCTGAAATGCCTCACCGTCTGACCTCCCGTGAAGGGAAAGACGTTACTGTGCCCACGACACAGCACCAGTGCTATACTTGAGACGGTGGATGCAGGTGGGGCCCTCCAGCACTCAGTTTTGGGGACTTTCAGCTTTTTTTCCTCAGCAGACTTTCATTCAGAGCGAGAAAAAAAAAAATCAGGAGCGCTTGTGAAAAACGCTTGTGAGAAGCACTTGCAGTGGTCGTTAAAAGCACTTGTGAAAAGCACTCTTAATGAAGTAATACAAAAGTAGTGCAGAAAGAATGGGCCTCATTTATGAAAAGTGACGCATCGCTGCGTGAAAACAGCGATGCGTCACTTTTCATTGCGCCCTCATTGCGACATGCTGGATGCGTCATATTTACAGTATGACGCATCATGTCGCAAGGAGTTACAGATACGTCAGTATTTCTGACGTATCTGTAGGCGCAAAAATGACGCATTGCTGGAGTGTGTCACAAAAGTGACGCAACTTCAGCAATGGGTCATTTCACATGGGCAAGTCCCATTTCAAATGTGCCTGCGTCAGTCTTCCGCCTGCTGTGAGGCAGGAGTAAGATATTGACGCATTTGCGTCCTAGAAGTGGCGCAATAAAATCTCGTAAATTTCACTGCGTCACTTCTACGAGGCTTACTTGCATCAGAACACCCATCCTGCATACATTATACCTGGCGCAGGTATAATGTGGCGCAGGGGTTTACAAAGTGACGCCACTGACCTTGAGGCTTTGGGAGGTTACGTGAAAGCTGCTCGGGCAGATGCCAGGGGGATTACCCGGGCTAAAACCTTGCAGAGGTAGTCAAAGAACACGTATTTACTAATTTGCTAATTACGTGACCACTACCATGGCAATGTGTCAGACAGCCTAAAAATCATGCAGCTCAGCTTAGACACTATTTTGCGTTTACTTTGTGCAATCAGGTGAGAAGACGTATTTGACCACCTTGGACCAACTCTGAAATGCCTCACCGTCTGACCTCCCGTGAAGGGAAAGACGTTACTGTGCCCACGACACAGCACCAGTGCTATACTTGAGACGGTGGATGCAGGTGGGGCCCTCCAGCACTCAGTTTTGGGGACTTTCAGCTTTTTTTCCTCAGCAGACTTTCATTCAGAGCGAGAAAAAAAATCAGGAGCGCTTGTGAAAAACGCTTGTGAGAAGCACTTGCAGTGGTCGTTAAAAGCACTTGTGAAAAGCACTCTTAATGAAGTAATACAAAAGTAGTGCAGAAAGAATGGGCCTCATTTATGAAAAAGTGACGCATCGCTGCGTGAAAACAGCGATGCGTCACTTTTCATTGCGCCCTCATTGCGACATGCTGGATGCGTCATATTTACAGTATGACGCATCATGTCGCAAGGAGTTACAGATACGTCAGTATTTCTGACGTATCTGTAGGCGCAAAAATGACGCATTGCTGGAGTGTGTCACAAAAGTGACGCAACTTCAGCAATGGGTCATTTCACATGGGCAAGTCCCATTTCAAATGTGCCTGCGTCAGTCTTCCGCCTGCTGTGAGGCAGGAGTAAGATATTGACGCATTTGCGTCCTAGAAGTGGCGCAATAAAATCTCGTAAATTTCACTGCGTCACTTCTACGAGGCTTACTTGCATCAGAACACCCATCCTGCATACATTATACCTGGCGCAGGTATAATGTAGGCGCAGGGGTTTACAAAGTGACGCCACTGACCTTGAGGCTTTGGGAGGTTACGTGAAAGCTGCTCGGGCAGATGCCAGGGGGATTACCCGGGCTAAAACCTTGCAGAGGTAGTCAAAGAACACGTATTTACTAATTTGCTAATTACGTGACCACTACCATGGCAATGTGTCAGACAGCCTAAAAAATCATGCAGCTCAGCTTAGACACTATTTTGCGTTTACTTTGTGCAATCAGGTGAGAAGACGTATTTGACCACCTTGGACCAACTCTGAAATGCCTCACCGTCTGACCTCCCGTGAAGGGAAAGACGTTACTGTGCCCACGACACAGCACCAGTGCTATACTTGAGACGGTGGATGCAGGTGGGGCCCTCAGCACTCAGTTTTGGGGACTTTCAGCTTTTTTTCCTCAGCAGACTTTCATTCAGAGCGAGAAAAAAAAAAATCAGGAGCGCTTGTGAAAAACGCTTGTGAGAAGCACTTGCAGTGGTCGTTAAAAGCACTTGTGAAAAGCACTCTTAATGAAGTAATACAAAAGTAGTGCAGAAAGAATGGGCCTCATTTATGAAAAGTGACGCATCGCTGCGTGAAAACAGCGATGCGTCACTTTTCATTGCGCCCTCATTGCGACATGCTGGATGCGTCATATTTACAGTATGACGCATCATGTCGCATAGGAGTTACAGATACGTCAGTATTTCTGACGTATCTGTAGGCGCAAAATGACGCATTGCTGGAGTGTGTCACAAAAGTGACGCAACTTCAGCAATGGGTCATTTCACATGGGCAAGTCCCATTTCAAATGTGCCTGCGTCAGTCTTCCGCCTGCTGTGAGGCAGGAGTAAGATATTGACGCATTTGCGTCCTAGAAGTGGCGCAATAAAATCTCGTAAATTTCACTGCGTCACTTCTACGAGGCTTACTTGCATCAGAACACCCATCCTGCATACATTATACCTGGCGCAGGTATAATGTGGCGCAGGGGTTTACAAAGTGACGCCACTGACCTTGAGGCTTTGGGAGGTTACGTGAAAGCTGCTCGGGCAGATGCCAGGGGGATTACCCGGGCTAAAACCTTGCAGAGGTAGTCAAAGAACACGTATTTACTAATTTGCTAATTACGTGACCACTACCATGGCAATGTGTCAGACAGCCTAAAAATCATGCAGCTCAGCTTAGACACTATTTTGCGTTTACTTTGTGCAATCAGGTGAGAAGACGTATTTGACCACCTTGGACCAACTCTGAAATGCCTCACCGTCTGACCTCCCGTGAAGGGAAAGACGTTACTGTGCCCACGACACAGCACCAGTGCTATACTTGAGACGGTGGATGCAGGTGGGGCCCTCCAGCACTCAGTTTTGGGGACTTTCAGCTTTTTTTCCTCAGCAGACTTTCATTCAGAGCGAGAAAAAAAAAAATCAGGAGCGCTTGTGAAAAACGCTTGTGAGAAGCACTTGCAGTGGTCGTTAAAAGCACTTGTGAAAAGCACTCTTAATGAAGTAATACAAAAGTAGTGCAGAAAGAATGGGCCTCATTTATGAAAAGTGACGCATTGCTGCGTGAAAACAGCGATGCGTCACTTTTCATTGCGCCCTCATTGCGACATGCTGGATGCGTCATATTTACAGTATGACGCATCATGTCGCAGAGGAGTTACAGATACGTCAGTATTTCTGACGTATCTGTAGGCGCAAAATGACGCATTGCTGGAGTGTGTCACAAAGTGACGCAACTTCAGCAATGGGTCATTTCACATGGGCAAGTCCCATTTCAAATGTGCCTGCGTCAGTCTTCCGCCTGCTGTGAGGCAGGAGTAAGATATTGACGCATTTGCGTCCTAGAAGTGGCGCAATAAAATCTCGTAAATTTCACTGCGTCACTTCTACGAGGCTTACTTGCATCAGAACACCCATCCTGCATACATTATACCTGGCGCAGGTATAATGTGGCGCAGGGGTTTACAAAGTGACGCCACTGACCTTGAGGCTTTGGGAGGTTACGTGAAAGCTGCTCGGGCAGATGCCAGGGGGATTACCCGGGCTAAAACCTTGCAGAGGTAGTCAAAGAACACGTATTTACTAATTTGCTAATTACGTGACCACTACCATGGCAATGTGTCAGACAGCCTAAAAAATCATGCAGCTCAGCTTAGACACTATTTTGCGTTTACTTTGTGCAATCAGGTGAGAAGACGTATTTGACCACCTTGGACCAACTCTGAAATGCCTCACCGTCTGACCTCCCGTGAAGGGAAAGACGTTACTGTGCCCACGACACAGCACCAGTGCTATACTTGAGACGGTGGATGCAGGTGGGGCCCTCCAGCACTCAGTTTTGGGGACTTTCAGCTTTTTTCCTCAGCAGACTTTCATTCAGAGCGAGAAAAAAAAAAATCAGGAGCGCTTGTGGCAAACGCATGAGAAGCACTTGCAGTGGTCGTTAAAAGCACTTGTGAAAAGCACTCTTAATGAAGTAATACAAAAGTAGTGCAGAAAGAATGGGCCTCATTTATGAAAAGTGACGCATCGCTGCGTGAAAACAGCGATCACGTCACTTTTCATTGCGCCCTCATTGCGACATGCTGGATGCGTCATATTTACAGTATGACGCATCATGTCGCAAGGAGTTACAGATACGTCAGTATTTCTGACGTATCTGTAGGCGCAAAATGACGCATTGCTGGAGTGTGTCACAAAAGTGACGCAACTTCAGCAATGGGTCATTTCACATGGGCAAGTCCCATTTCAAATGTGCTCTCGTCAGTCTTCCGCCTGCTGTGAGGCAGGAGTAAGATATTGACGCATTTGCGTCCTAGAAGTGGCGCAATAAAATCTCGTAAATTTCACTGCGTCACTTCTACGAGGCTTACTTGCATCAGAACACCCATCCTGCATACATTATACCTGGCGCAGGTATAATGTGGCGCAAGGGTTTACAAAGTGACGCCACTGACCTTGAGGCTTTGGGAGGTTACGTGAAAGCTGCTCAGGCAGATGCCAGGGGATTACCCGGGCTAAAACCTTGCAGAGGTAGTCAAAGAACACGTATTTACTAATTTGCTAATTACGTGACCACTACCATGGCAATGTGTCAGACAGCCTAAAAAAATCATGCAGCTCAGCTTAGACACTATTTTGCGTTTACTTTGTGCAATCAGGTGAGAAGACGTATTTGACCACCTTGGACCAACTCTGAAATGCCTCACCGTCTGACCTCCCGTGAAGGAAGAGACGTTACTGTGCTCACGACACAGCACCAGTGCTATACTTGAGACGGTGGATGCAGGTGGGGCCCTCCAGCACTCAGTTTTGGGGACTTTCAGCTTTTTTTCCTCAGCAGACTTTCATTCAGAGCGAGAAAAAAAAAAATCAGGAGCGCTTGTGAAAACGCTTGTGAGAAGCACTTGCAGTGGTCGTTAAAAGCACTTGTGAAAAGCACTCTTAATGAAGTAATACAAAAGTAGTGCAGAAAGAATGGGCCTCATTTATGAAAAGTGACGCATCGCTGCGTGAAAACAGCGATGCGTCACTTTTCATTGCGCCCTCATTGCGACATGCTGGATGCGTCATATTTACAGTATGACGCATCATGTCGCAAGGAGTTACAGATACGTCAGTATTTCTGACGTATCTGTAGGCGCAAAAATGACGCATTGCTGGAGTGTGTCACAAAAGTGACGCAACTTCAGCAATGGGTCATTTCACATGGGCAAGTCCCATTTCAAATGTGCCTGCGTCAGTCTTCCGCCTGCTGTGAGGCAGGAGTAAGATATTGACGCATTTGCGTCCTAGAAGTGGCGCAGTAAAATCTCGTAAATTTCACTGCGTCACTTCTACGAGGCTTACTTGCATCAGAACACCCATCCTGCATACATTATACCTGGCGCAGGTATAATGTGGCGCAGGGGTTTACAAAGTGACGCATCTACCTAGATGCGTCACTTTGTAAATATGATGCAACATGGTGCATTTTTTACGCCGCTGGTGCGTCACTAAAAGTGACGCACCGGTGGCGCAAAAGTGACGCAAGGGCTCATAAATAAGCCCCAATGCCTTAAAGCGGCCGCTGCGTAGATCCAGGAGTAGTAGGGCTGATCGTTTAGGGAGGACAAAACATGGAAGAGGCATGACGTATGCATGCACTTCACAAATGGGGAGGAGGGAAAATAGAGTGCCGGTGGTGCCAGCAAATGCAAAGCCTTTGGGCGGGCTGGATGCCCAGAAGTAGATACTGCAGGCCCCGGTTCGAGACAGCGCATGCGCGCCGTCTAGAGCCGAGACCTAAAAAGGTGACTGTGACAGGCCGTAATCAGATCAAGGCCTCCCTGTTGTTGGGCTATTCTTAGTATCTCTCTGGTACTATCCAGCAGATTGAGTTTAATTGCTTCAAGTTTCCCTGCATCCATGGCTACCCGTGCCCTTTTGAGTTGTCTATTATCTTTAGTTGGGCATACCTCCCTAGTCATAAGGATGGAATTAGTAGTCTATACAGCTTATATTGGTGGTTCTGTTATAGGTGTTGGCCCTCATTTGATCTGATTTGGCCATTTGTAGTCCTCAGGCGGAACTCGAGAGTTAGGGCATTAAGCTGCAGTGCCGCTTAGGACCATTTTTTAATAGGAGGTAGGTCAAGGGGAGGAATAAGCCACAATTCATCCTTCTCCCTACTTCCACATAAGTCCTCTTTTTCTAAAGGTTCGAGGTGCCGTTAAAGTTGCCAGCTACAATAAATGGGGACTGAGTAGCCCTATCATCAAGTAGTTCTTCCAGCTCTTGAAGAGTGGACGACCTCCTTCCTGCTCTAGTTCCTCGCACATAGACATTATAAATGTCTAACCTAGTACCATTCGCACCCCTGATTTGGATTGCTAAGATGTCAGGGCTGTTGGACTGGAGCTCTCGTATAGTGCATTGGAGCACAATTTTTACCCAAATCAACAATGCCCCAACGGGTCGGCCTGGTTTGTTGGTACTTGCTGGGCAGTGGAACTTGATGTAACCAGGTATATAGACTGGGGTGGTGCTCCAGGTTTCCTCGAGGATACAGATGTCAAAGCTGGTACTCCAGGTTTCCTCGAGAATACAGATGTCAAAGCATTCAATATATTGGATCCAATGAAAAAGGGCCACTTTCGCCCTCACCCCTGCCACGTTCCATGTTACCACACTAAGCTTAGTGGGCTTTACTTGGTTAATAGTAGGGGTAGGGTGTTTATCATCAGCAATATATCCTGATTGCGCTTCTGGCTGAATTGTTACTATGAGTGAATCCTCCTTGTTGAGCCTATCTATAGAAGACAAGAGCTTTTTAGGAATCCCGGGGCCGTTTGGCAGGGGGGGCGTTGGTAAGGAGTTGACTGTGGAGTGGCTAACTTTGTTCGCGGCAGTGTGGGTGTTGATTGAGCTCGCCAGATATGTTTTGGTGCATGCAAAGTTGGCTTGGTGTGCAAGTCAATCATTGGCTGCAAGGGGTGAGTCTGAGCCCAAGAGGGTGTCGGGATGATGGGCAGAAAACAGCGATGGGAATGGGGGAGTCTGTACTTGAGTTGAATGCCAGTGGGGGTAGGTGAGCTCGTCTAGCTTCCAGTGCTATCAAGTTGTGGGCCATATTCCCATCAGCCAGGTGCAATTCTATGCAGTCTGACTGTGTGTTGGGGCGGGTTAGCCTTTTCGCACCAAGATATCTTCCCTAATCCCTGAGTGGCACCCTCTCACGTGGCGGATTCAATGTGTGATTTTATTGGTTAAGGAGTCTTCGCCTTCGTGTTTTTCATGGGAAGGGACCTTGGGTACATTGGTAATAAAAATACACTTGGAGGTCAATTGGATCTGCTTGTGCCGCCCTGTGTGGTTGGATGGGAGGGCGTCGGCATTGGGGGGTCAAAAAACAGAGCCAAGGGTCGGAGACGGGCCCAGTTGTTCAAATTGGCCAGTAATGGCTTGCGACCAGGCATTTTGCGTCCTCCTAGGAGCTATGCGAATGGCTGATGGTGCAGGGGTGTTATTGCTAGCAGCGTTCAAGGGGTACTGATGAGGTACTGACATGGGAGGGCCTGGACTACTAATGTGGAGGGTCAGATTTATTAGCTGACTGGGGGTCTGCTTAGGCAGTTGGACTGTAGGATCTCCTCTAGCTAGTAGGAGTTTAACCTGTTTGGTAAGGGCTAGGACTGCTGATTTTAGTGTGTTGACTTCGATCCTCATATCTGTTATAATCCTGGATGTAACATGATCATTCGAGGCTGGCTCAACTAGGGAGACCTCACCCCTAGTGATAGCTGATGTGCCTTCCCCTACCTCCGCCACTAACCACTTTTCAGTAGTGCCAATCGACCCCCCGTCCCACCTCCCTGTGGGGTACAGCTCATATTCTGGAGCAGTAGGAATCTGTTAGTTAGAACAAGATCTGTGTCAGCAGTGATCAGGGCTGTATCAGTGGTAGGTAGTGTAAGGATCCTTGGCTCGACCTCAATAATGATGGGGGACAGTGGAGGCAGTAAAGAGTGACTAGGGGGAAGATTTTTGGTGTTGCGTGTAGTGGGTTTATTCAACATTTGGGGGATGCGTTTTTTGGGATATGAATTTGAGCTGATAGAGAGGTCGGTCAGGTTGGGAGGGGTAAGAGGTTCAGTCGGGGCAGGTAGGACTGATGGAACAGGGATTTCCTCGCATTCGACTAAAAGGTCGATGATGACGTCAAGGACACAGTTGCTCCCTGCCGACTTGCTGGCCTGCTTGGTTTTATTAGACTTTGGCCGAGCCCCCCCCACTCCCGCTCTCTCAGTCAATGGATTTTCTTTTCCCCATGACAGTGCTTGAGTTCAGATTTGCAGATGGATTGCAGTAGGAACAAGGGTGCTGCAAGCGCTTGCGGCCCCCTCAGCAGGTTCAGCGAAACTTTTGTGTCAGGTGCGCCCCCAATACTTATGGCCCTGTGCTCCGGCAAGGGACTAACAGCAATGTCCTATGGCACCAGTGTCCAAAAGGGAGTCGACAATGAACGTCTAAGCATGTGGGCAACTGCAAGGCTAGGATCCTCAAATTCAAGAATAGAAGGCCAAGATACACGGGACAGAAGCAGAGTAAGACAAGCGGTCCAGGCATAAAGGATAAAAAGTGCTCACAGCGACTCACAGTTTCATGACTTGGCGTAAATCAGTTCAGGGGCTTTCGTAGCTCAAAAACCAAAGGGGTGGGCCTGCCCTGCCTCTTCCTGGCAATGACGGGCAAGGACGAATCCGCCCTTGACCCGGGCTTTGCCCGGGCGCGTCCCACGCCACGGCGTGAGAGGCAGTGCTTTGAGCGCGTTGGACACGCCTCCTCCTCATCAACGGCAGCAGTGGCAACAGGGAGTCCGGTTGCACCCTGGGATTTGAACTCCCACCAGGGTGAGGAACGGCCACAAGGGCGAGCCCCCAAGCAGTGGCACAGCAGGAGATGCACCCTGGGACCAGAGTCCCACCAGGGTGAGGAGGTAGGTCAAGCGTGGTCTCCAGCAAAAGCACCAGCTGTAGCCGCGAATCTAGATTTGTTTTTCTTACAACAACATTTTAGGTGGAATTCAGTGTCTAACCAGGCTGTTACTTCCACTATATAAAAACATGATAAGGAGACTTAAATGTTTAATGGAATAGTGCCCCATTGGGCACAGGGTCAAGACTGATTTGCATATGGCTGGGTTCAAACTAGAATGGCATGGTGAGCAAACGATGGATTTAGGCCCAGATCTCTGTACTGGGGTGAAAGTATGACATTGTTCTTTATTCTGTCCATCAATTGTTGTTTTTGCATTTGTCACCCCGAGTGGGACGGGTATGCCCAGACATGGGTTCCGTGCTCTCCATGCCACTGGAGTCAAGCTACCCTGGCTGATGAGGGGTGAAACCCCGAAACCGGCCCTAGGATACTTGTTTCCTGTCCAGGGAGGACCTGGCCTGGCAGTTCGGGCTGGACTGTTCCCATTGGGCACAAGGTCAAGACTGATTTGCGTACGGCTGGGTTCAAACTGGAATGGCATGGTGAGCAAAAACCAATGGATTTAGGCCCAGATCTCTGTACTGGGGTGAATGTATGACATTGTTCTGCATTCTGTCCATCAATTGTTGTTTTTGCATTTGTCACCCCGAGTGGGACGGGTATGCCCAGACGTGGGTCCCGTGCTCTCCATGCCACTGGAGTCAAGCTATCCTGGCTGATGAGGGGTGAAACCCCGAAACCGGTCCTAGGATGCTTGTCTCCAGTCCAGGGAGGACCTGGCCTGGCAGTTCGGGCTGGACTGTTCCCATTGGGCACAAGGTCAAGACTGATTTGCATAGGGCTGGGTTCAAACTGGAATGGCATAGGGGCACATGCATCAAAGGTTTTTGCGATCGCAAACGGTGCGAATCGCAAAAATCGGCCGTTTGCGATCGCAAATTGGCCTTTGGAGATGCATGAAAGTGTTTCCTATGCGCAATTTAAGAATTCGCAATTAATTGCGAATTCCTAAATTGCGATTGCATTTAAGGAATCGCAATTTGCGATTCCTTAAATGCAATGCTAGAAGCACTTTCAAATAGCGATTTCGCTATTTGGGACCGCAAATTACAGACAAATCAAACTTGTCTGTAATTTGCAAAACCTTCGAAAAATGCTCTAAAATGCATTTTTTAAGTTTTAGGTTACACACACACATGCCCATGGGGCATGTGTGTCGCTACATGGGTGCACATCACAATTTCAGGGTGCAACAGGGTGTCATTTTGACACCCTGGCACCCTTGAAATGCATTCTCAATTTGCGATTCTCTAATTGCGAATAGCTAATTGAGAATGTCTTCCCATTCATTCCTATGGGCCTCTAGGCCCATAGGAATTAATGGGGAGGTATTCCTTAATTGCGACTCGCAATTAGCGAGATCGCAATTAAGGAATGTTTAGGAATCGCTATTTTTATAGCGATTCCTACATGCATAGGCTTTGCGATTCCTTAATAATCGCAATTAAGGAATCGCAAAAGCCTACCTTGATGCATGTGCCCCATAGTGAGCAAAAAAACAATGGATTTAGGGCCAGATCTCTGTACGGGGGTTAATGTATGACATTGTTCTGCATTCTGTCCATCAACTGTTGTTTTTACAATATTAAAATAAGTCATATGAACATAGAGATTGAAAGTGTACGTTTAGATGCTGAATATGCGTACCCACAATTGTAGCTTCTTCATAACTGACATTCTTACTGTAACAATGAAAATCAAAGCACTGTTCTGAGGACTTTCAATATCAATATTCCATTGGTTAAAATCTAATAACTTTCTTTTAATTTCTGTTCCCCTGCTTTGTTCCTCTTGCTCTCCTTATATGTGTGCACTTCTCTGGCTAGACAGTTACCTCTGACCATACTAAGTAAGAGAAATTGGATGGGGCAGGAAATAGGAAATGAATAGAGAAATAAAGAGAATAGTATAGTAGAGTTGTGAAGTAGAGGGAGAAGGGGTAGATGTTACAATGGTTTATAAAGATATGTGAAGTAGAGAAAAAGGGAAGGGAAACAGAGAAATGTAAGTCAGAGGAAGAAAAAGAGAGGTAGAAAGAGGAAGGTTTTAGAAATGTAAACAGGCAGTGGAGTACAGTACTCCAAGGAGTGAATTGGAGATCGAGGTAATGTAGAAAATGAGGTGAGTTAGAGAGACGTAAAGAGAGCACGTGGTAGAGGTAGACAAAGACACTTGAGGAAGGGCAAATAGATGCAAGATAAAGGGAGAGCAAAATGGGAAGAAGTATAGAAACATGGGTCATGTAAAGGAAGCAGTGGGGAAGAGAGAAAAAGTAGACAGAGGGTTACAGGGTAGTATGAGGAATTGGTGTAGAGCAAAAAGAGGAAGCTGAGAACCATACATGAAATGGAGAAAGAGTGGTGGGGTTTATACATATGTAGAGTTTTGTGAAAGGAAGAGATGGTGAGGTAGAGAGATCTATAAAAAAACAGGTTGCAAGAGTGAGTTGAGATGGTGGGGTGAGTTGAAATGGAGAAGGAGGTCCAGAGAGAGATGTGTGTTTGTGAGAGCGAAAGAGAGCGTATTTGATGACAGAATTAAAGGGGTAGATGTAGAGAAATAGAGGAAGTCAGAAAGGAATAAGATATTTAGAGAGGTGAAGGAAGGGGAACAGAGGTAGAATGAGAGAAAGGAGATGCAGCTAGTGATGGAGCGTTATTATCTTAATATGATTGTCTCAGTCAATTCCAGCTCATTGGATAATATGATACTAATATATACTTAAGAAACATGATTAACAGTGTGATTTGTAAACCACATGAGAGTTCAATCTGCATCGTAAAAGCATGCAGAATGATCGCAAACCAGTTTGAGATGAAAATTATTCATGAGAGAGAGAAAAATGTATAATGTTAATGAATTCACTATACATATGTGCTATGAAAACCTATAAATGCTAAAATGTGTGACGTAATAATGTATTTTTTAAGCAAATGATTATAAAAAGTTAGAAAAAATACTAATTTAGTAGCAAAAGTGGATTAACATATGTTGTTGAAAATGAAACGAGAAATGATTTTTGTTCACGTAGCAGTACTATCATGGAAACCTGCAATTCCAAAAATGCAGCTGCAGTCTGTGCAGGTAACAGTGGTAAGGCCTGTTGGGGGGTATTTCGAGGGACGATGCAGAGGGAAAATTAATTATTTATTTAATTTTCCCTCTGCATCATCCCTCGAAATCCCCCACACCTGTTACCTGCACAGACCGCGGCTGCAAAAATGTAGAGAGAAAATGTGTTTGCTCACTCATAAATGATTTCGCAAATGAGTTAATGCTTGATGGGATTCAAAATGGTGTTTGATTTTTCATTTTTATGAAAAATATTAATCACAAATGAAACAACTTCATCTATATTCAATTAAACGTTTGAAAGGTTAGTACCTTTTCAGTAAATAATAATGTCTTAGTAGATTTTCCGTGTAGGCCTTAACATGCATTTTCATTTTCTCCTCCGAATAAGACTAGAATGAGCTGACATAACTTCACTACCAGTTTTGAGAAATTTTGCTAAAGTTTTATTCTCTAGTTTTGAATAAAGGACACTCTCTCTGCTAGTACAAAACAATGTCGGCTTTGTTGCAAGCTCAGAAGAGAGCGCTTGGGAACGGACATGATAAGATACAAATGAATCTCCTAGTTCCGAGGCGGAATGAAATTGAACTTTTAATAAAAGGAGGAACATTGGACAATGGTATTACGTATAATTTCCGGATCAATTTGGTAAAGTAATGATCACCTCATGGACAGACAATAGACTTGGACCAATGGAAATCGTACAAAACTGCGTAAAAGATACTTTTGTGGGAAGGAACTATGCATAATTGGAAGTATAACTTCCCTGTGGGAAAAGGACTGCGCGCTGGCTATCTTTGAAATTTCCTATATGCCTGGCATGCTGTCGGACTGAACACTGATTTTTCTCTGAACTGAGCTGAGCTTTCTTGATTTCTTGCACTTCGCCAGCTGATGAAGTCGAGCAGGCAAACCTTTCGGCTGAAGGGTTGAATGACTCCGGCTATTGCACGCTGTGCTCTAGCGTCTATTTGGGCTCACCTTGAGTGTCCTTATTCCTGACAATCTGAAACTGATCTTTGGTTTGTACGATTCATCTCTGTATTCTGATATGGCATTTATATTCTCTCTGTCTCTCATTCTCACCTGGTATTTGAACTTAAATGTATTTGACTCTGAACTGTGATGCTTTGTGATTTTACCTGTACTAAAAAGAAAATCGAAATTAAATGATTCTAAATGCATTTTTGTGCTTTGACCATTTGAAACTTTGAGATTAGATAAAGATTTGTTGATTATAACCTTTATGCGTATGTTGTTTCGTAGTGTATAGTCATTGATTATTTATGTTTGATTGGTAGGCACTTCTTTGTTCGAGGTCCTCATGAAGAAGTGGCCATTCGTCTCTAAATTATCCTAGTCCCTATTAGCTCGATTCATGATCTATCGGAGGACCTTGACTGATTTGTGATGTTATAGACATTGATGTAGTAGAGTTTATATGGGCCTAACTGTGATATTGTGGATGATGGTAGCTGAGGTGAGTAAGATGTGGTTTTTAATAAGTATATAAAGGGAAAAAGAAAAAGAAAAGCAAAAACTTTAGTTCATGCTGCATCACTAGTCAGAGAGAAAGCGATCAGGTAGAAAGAGGTGAGATAGTGACAGAAACATGAGAGGAAGTGATGAGGTACAGAAAGGGCTGAGAGAGAGAGAGAGGTCGAATGAAGTATGTTAGTAGAGACATTGAGAGAGAAAGAGAGACAGAGGTAGGGTAAAGGTAGACGTAAGGTTGTGTGAGAAGTGAATTAGTTGGAGGAGAGATACAGGAAGATTAGATGGAAAAAGAGTATTGAGGTAAAGAGAGAGGGATGAGGTAGAGAGATTTGAGGTGGAGAGAGGAGATTAAGAGTGACAGACATAAATGTAGGCACAGAGAGAGAAAGAAAGAGTGGTAAGGTCACAAGAGAGGTATCGGAAGCTGAAGGTGAGTGAGGTACATTGAGTGTATTAAGGGAGATGTGATACACAAAGGTGATGTAGAAAGAATTGAGACAGAGATAGAGGATGAAGGTACATAGAGAAATAGAGATACAAAAGAGATTAAGAGAGAGGGTTAAGATAGAAGAGGTGAGGTGAAGTAAGGTGAGAGAAAGATTATTTTCCACTGTAATTGTCACCAACTGCCTGAGAGTTTGAGACTTAAGGCCAGGCATGCACACCAAGGGGTGGAATTATTTGTTCTTTACACCAACACAGTACAGCAGCTAAAGTTGCTGCACTGCACAGGGGGATAAAGCAGTGCAGAGACATATTTATTTAAAATGTCCTGTTAGTGCTCACTAGTCCCACGCTTGTAGGCTGCCCAGCTGTATGCATAACATTTATACCATAGTGCTGATATATATCTGTGTGCTTTCAACCTTAGGATTTGTATTGGAAGCACACCCTTCTAGTACAAAGTGGAATGCCTAGACAATTCTTTCTACACCTTGCATCTGTGCGCTGTACAGTACAGCATACATGAAACCATTTCTTCATGTTAGCACTTGCTTCAAGGAGGTGTTATGTTTTTACTCAAAGCCCGGTCTGGCTATCCTAATAGATCCAGGTTTGCATCAAAATCTATGGGTGCATGTGCTAATTGGCCTGAGTTACACCCAAGTAACTTCCCCTTGGCGCAAAGTGGTGTAAAGCAGTGCAAAGAGCTATCTGCGCTGAGAAAGGAGCATCTTTCCAGCATAAAATACTTTTAGTAAATACCTTTGCAAGAGTTTTCACTGCTTTGAGTCACTCTGCGTGACTTTGCTCAGGTGCAAACCTTTAGTAAACCAGGCCCAAAGCTTCTGTTAAGCGTACTCAGCTGTCAAAGTTGAAAAAGCTGTTTTTTGTGAGCAATGTCGTTATGGCAGGATTTTGACTGTCTCATTCATTGTGACCCTTGGCAGGTGGGAGCTCTGGACAATGCCCCATTTTGCCCATACATTAAAAATTCTTCTAAACACAAGGAGCAGAGATGAAAATGCTGTGCACAGACAGGGCAGCGGTAGGAGGGCTGGAAGATACATGGCAGGAAAGAGAAAAAAAGATACACCCCTCTTTGACTATGAACTGCCAAGCAGTGGCGGCTCGCACATTTAGCGCTGTGGGGTGGCGGGCGGGGAGGGGCCGGGTGCGGGGGTAGTGGAGTACGACATACGATGGGGAAGTGAAATGCAAATAAATAAATAAAACCACTTAACTTGCGCTGGACGCATCGCCAAGTCGGCGATGCGGCCAGCACAAGTTAAGTGGTTTTATTTATTTACTTACATTTCACTTTCCTGTCGTATGTCGTACCTCACTACCCCCCCACCCGACCCCTCCCCCGCCCGCCAACCGCCCCACAGCGTTACCTGTGCGAGCCGCCACTGCCGCCAAGTAAAGGCTGGAAACTGCTGCACCTTAGTGAAGAGAAGTACCCAAAGGTTACTTTCTTCCCAGTACTATGCTTCTTCTCTTGACCCCAGACTCCTGTCAAAGAAGATCTAACATCAAAGTCTATTCCTGAACTGTGTAGACATTCGCATAGTCTTCTTTTGGGGGACCAGTGAGAGCGCCTTCAAAACACCTGACATCCCTCCCATTCTCAGTTAAATATCGAGGAGGCCTTCCTGATGAGCAGCATATGCAGTAATGCAAAAACATTAGACTCTGTAGCCCAAACATGGTTTCCGCATTAATCATTACTGCCTCCCCACCTGCCATAGATGTGCTTCATACCTGCCAACTAAGACAGAAATTTCACAGTGTGAGGAGGGGTCGGGGCCTTAGAGGGGCATGGCCTTGTGCCGCCGAAGCACCTGAGAGGCACTTTTGCCCATGCCCCGTCCCACGCCCACGCCCTTTCCCAATCACCATTCTCCAAAACCAGTGAAAAAGCTTGCTGAGGCTGGTGCCAATGCCCTGGGGGGTTTTCTGTTTACAGTGGTTTTCAGCTCGTTTTCCCTGCCACAGTGTGATATTGGCTCCTCACCGGGAGACCGTGTGATGGGAGCCGATATCATGTCACACTATGACACAGTGTGAGTTGTCAGGTATGGTGCTTGTTGCACGAGCTCAACAGTGTGAATGTGACAGTGCCAGATTCTGCTCTCCCAAGAAGCATCCACGGTCATGTTTGCTGAAGGACTGGGGCCTATTTAAATGTGGGTCTGCATCATTAATCTTCTTTCAGGACACTTTCCACATCTGTTCCCAATTTTTAATGTATCACCACTTGCCAAATTCCATAAAGAAAACAATTTAAGAGGGTTGCGAATCTTAAACGAGGTCTTCTGAGGTAGCGACAGCTCCACATACATGACAAGAAGTTACTTACATGGTTAAATGATTGACAGCATATTTGCATTTCTTATGGCGCGTCACAGCTTCGAGCTCTCTAGCATAGCTTCCCTAATCCTGCCTGGAGGAAACTGCTAATCACGCGACAGAGTAAACCGTACACAGTCCCTAGAAACGAAGATGTCAGTGTTGAGCTTGATCATAGCTCTGTGACATTATATACATGTTGCTCCATGTATGAATTTAGCTGGAGTCTTGAGGGATGCTGCGTTACCACTGCCTGCCGGCTCTGCAGTTTCATCTGCTATCAGGCCATTGCCTCCGGATTACTTTGTGTGGCAACGAGTCCTGCACGAGGCAGAGAATAAACAGGTGCCAGAGAACCTGCCATGAAAGGCTTCAAATTACACTTTTCAATCATTTGTCAGACTCAGGGGCATATTTACAAGAGAATAGCACAGTGCTTCATTATGCTAAAATTGCAAACGCCGCGCTCCGCCATTCTGAAAACGAAGTAATGCGCTGTGTTTATAATGATGCGGCGCGCCCCTGACTTTTCCCTAGTGCTGGTGCTAAATTCAGGCGCCTAGCGCCAACGCAGGCCCCCTTGCACTATAGTACAAGGGAACCTGCGTTAAGGGAATGATTGTTTATGTGCAGGAAGGCGTCCCTTCCTGCACATAAACAATCACTAATGGTGCATTGTAACTCCTATGTGTGCTGTATTGTGCAGCACACATAGAAGTTGCAAATCATCATTTTTTAAATGTTCATTTATGTGCAGGATGGGACACCTTCCTGCACATAAACAAATATTCATGGTGCTTTGCTGTTTCTGGGTGTTGTGGCGGAACATCCACCGCAACACCCACTGCATGCCCCTTTCATGCCAAGTGTAGTGTGAAAGGGGGCCTTATTTACAAGGCGGAGGTAAACCACATTAAGTGGCTTAACTCCGCCTTGTAAATAAAGCGAAGGACTTACCGCTACCAGCACGTCTCAAAAAGTGACGTTCTGGTGGTGTTAAGTCCTTGTAAATATGCCCCTAAGTGTGTAATGAGTGTTTAATACAAAACACGAAGACAGGAATGAGGGCCAACTTCCGAAGCCTGGCATGTAGGACGGGAAGAGTAATTCTCAGACAGGTGGTTACCAAGAGGTGCTATGATTATGGGATCACTTAAAATGTCTAATGTGTATGTGTACAGCTGTGTTTAAGTGACAACTGCCACTACCTAATGCATGATGTCCGGTGATGCGAGGCCAAGGGCAGTGAGTCAAACAACTGGACACCTCACCTCCATATCTGTTTTTCCCACCTCTAGCCTCTCAACCCAGCTTTGCCAATGAGGTCTCTCCCTGCTGGATCTGCCCTGCTGGTCATTTCGACATAAAGTAATGGCGACACGTTGGACAGCCCCGGCCACGCCTGTGGGTGATGGTGACAGGAGGACACGGCACCGCCTGGGGTCCAAGGACGAGGTAAAAGAGCCTGCCCGAGGAGCATTTTAAAAATTTTAAGGAAGGTAGAGCATGCTTTAACACCATGAATGTCCTCCCAGGCATTTTGACACCCTCTTGTGTGTAGAAAACCGTAACATTTGGGCACAGACAACAGGATTCCTGCTCTGTGGAGAAACCACACTCAGGAATGCACTCGGATGGGGACAAAAGCAACCCAGAATTTTAATACCGGGTGGGAACCTATTAATAAACTATACTGCAGATGAATCGCAGGCTGCCTGCAAACTAATTGTTGAGTTTACAGATTCTGATGCAAGTGCCCTGGACCAATAAAGTTACTGCACCCCCAACTAAGGGTGGGTAGTGAACTCCGCTCCGCCGGCGGAGTTCACTGAGTTTTGCCCACTCCGCGCTCCGCCTGAAGCTCAAAGTTTGACAAAAAACTCCGCCGACCGGTGCGTAGCGAAGTTTACCGGCGGTGCACATCCCTGTGACACATGACTGATAGCCAGCAGGTGCTATGGTCCGCATCCATGACTGAAATCTGCATGTCCAAGTGACATCTCTCAGAAAGAGTCTCCCATAACCCAACACAGCGCATACAAAATTTACAAATACAACATTTGAAATACTGTTAACCCAGAGGTCTGCCGGCAGAAGAGTCAACACAATCACAACCTGTAGTCACAGAAAGCACAACAATTCCATCAGCGATAGGGCTTAACGTTCAACAAGGGTACGTAGGGCGAAGATGGCAACCTGTACTTACTTACACAGACCGACTTGAAATTCAGTCCACCACCATTATAGAGCTTCACCTTTAAGGCAGGCATTTCATTTGTTGCGGGTTTCTTAACAGCCAATCTTCAGAGCTGAACATATTGTAGGAATCATCTGGGAGACGGAGGGACTTGTAATGTGTAAACTGGCGTATGATTGGATTCGTGACACCTCAGCCAATCCTAATATGCTGCACAGACTTCCAAAGTGCTCATTGGCTAGAGTCACCCGTGTCTTTGATGTTTCTATGTTTGCAGTTTGTGCCTCTCCGCTCCAATGCCCGCACCTCACAAGTGACTTGTTTCAAGCAAAGCAGAGGCAGAATGTGTCGACTCGGAGCCCTGCTGTCACCAGGGGGAGCAGATGTGAACTCAACTGCAGTCCCAGCAGTTCCAGTCCATCCCCGCCCTGGGATGCTCCACCTTCCAGTGCTCCTCGGCCAGGCGTGGCCATCCCAGGCAGCAGGAGTACGCTGCTGTGATTGATATAGAGAGCGGGTCAGCCGCATCTCAGTGCCAGGTCAGTCATGCATTATTTGGGGTGGGTACTGCTGGGGAAATACTATGAAGGGGAGTTATTGCTTGTGGGATTGAGTGGCAATTCATACACACTCGTGATGTTATTGTCCAATATCGAATTCTGTTCCATAACCTTTTGAGCCTGCGAGCTACAGCAGAGATGCATGTGTGACCTTACTCCTCCCGTTGACGGGACTCCGCAGAATTTGTCGGAGTTTTCTTTTAACTCCGCGGAATTCCGTGGAGTGACACTCCACGAGCTCCACCCAGACTTACCCCCAACAAGCTTATCCCTCCTACAAGATGATCCAGTCTATGGCCAGGAGGAAGAGAAAAGGCGAGAGCAAAAAACCCTGGCGGACTCTGGTCCTCACTTAGAAGACTTCTGTGAGTTGTTCCATCGGGCAGTAGGCAGCCATCTTGGGGACTCCCTTATCATGGAAGGGTACTGAAACTGTGGAAGGACTACTCACCATCCCGTCAGTTTTACTCCAGGCCATTGCTTCACAGGATCAGGGCAGACGTCTTGGAACTCCCTCAGGGCAGAAATCTTGGAACTCCCTCACTTTTACACAATAATGGAAAAAACTCAAAGCTACAGGAAAAGGAGCTTTACTTAAAGACAGAAAGAGTAACTCTGACCATCTAAGATGATTATTGCCAAGTTGTGTGTTTTAACACAACTTTAATGCAACACTCGATTACACCTAAATGTCGTCTATTTATTTTAGCTATTTTGATAATGCCTTCGATTTATATTTGCTGTCTGGATCTTTTTTTAATAAGAGTTAATATACTGGCTTTAGTTATTTGCTTCATGATGCCTCTGAAATGGTTCTCCGAGCGACCCTATCTGCTCATTCTGACGTGGCTGTAGGTCAGTGGCGCAAGCGTGATGTAAGCCTCAGCTACCGAACAATCTTACATACTGTCTCCTGTTTTTGCCTGATATCTGGGCTTCCCTGAACTATGTGCCTTTGGTTTCATTTACTTATCATGCTGCCACTGCCCTCATGGCTCTCTCCCTCCACCCTCATCCCCTTCACACCCCTTCTACCTTACAACAATGTCGACCAGGTGAGTAAAGGTTGGAGCCAACTATTACAAGATAATATACCCACCCAACCTTTCTGAAGCCTCAGAAAAAAAGTTCAAAAGCAACACCCTTGACCAATTTCTAACACCCTTTCGTCAACCAATACCACAGCGGCTGGTATGGGAGGGTCGAAACTGACCTCACTTTCTCCACCCACAACATCTTATATTGGACTACTATTTTCAACAACTCACTTAACATGACATCCACCTTCAAAATCACAAATGTCTGCAATCTAAAAGTTTCCCCTTCACTATCTCCCTATAAAACAATGCTAAGGTCATGGTTAAAGCTAAAGAGACCTGTCTCTCTCTATTTGACCACCCAATTCCATCCCTGCTCACCGACCCTGATACCCTGATCCCTCCTGACTTGCCAACGGACTCCACCCTCACTACACACTCCCCTTTCCCAACCCACCTGGGTACCAGAAGGCCGATCCCCCAAGAGGCACAAGATTCCCTTCTGGCCCATCCACTCCCTTCTATATCCCTAGCCTCCACACCTTTCCAATCTCTCCAGCCGGGACTTCACCCTCAACAATCCATCCCAACCATTGGCCACCACTCTCATTTCCCCCCTCGCACCATTTTGGAACTTTGAAGAACCCCCCAACTTGGTTAATCTCTCCCTTAACCAGACCATATTTCCAACAGCCAGACTACTCAGCTTACATAGCTCTACCACACGATATTCCTCGTTATCCACCACAACCACCTTCCCCTGCTCCCTCACCTCTTATCCTGAGTCTTACCCTAGCCCCATACACTACTCCCCATTATCATTTAGTACCCACATTCTCCATCTGCCCTCATGGATAACTTTTCACATCGTCCATGTCTCCGGCCCCCATATACTCAGGCAACCTAGCTCATGGTCCGCCAACCTACTCCCCTCTCTTCACTTCCAACTACTTAGACCCCCTTGCCCTTCAACTCTTCCCATTTCTCCCCTCCCACCCACATACCTTCATCTGACTACAGTTAACACCCATCTTCATCTAAACCAATGCACGATACATCTGTTTCTCTCAAAATAATTCCCTGAAAATTTCATTTACATCACAGCAGCACCCACACTTATTTCCAACCAACACCAGTTGACTTTCCACCCTCCACACCATAATCTAATACCCCCACACATCACCTTATCTCCCCTCATTCCTCTTTCAAGAAGAACTCTCCTCAGAATCCGTTGCCCCTACCGAGCATCATAACACTCCATGCATAGCTCTGCACACCCTTGAAAATAAACTAGTCCACCTTAACTCCACAATCTCCCAGCTTGAAGCCACTTTCTCCCTCTTAAGCTCTAAAATGTCAATTGTACTTGACTCCTTACTCCCCTTGGCAACAACACAATACCCAAAACACATAATCCCTAGGAGTACTCTTCTCCCATGCCCCAAAATAGCTGCGCACAATCTCTCCCAAACTGAAATGACTAATTTACTTGCTAGCTGTAATACCTCTAACTCACCCCCATCTCTTCTACAGAAAACACAAAACAATGCACTATACCTACCATCTCCCTGTCC
>CAWUFW010028182.1:0-23034 GCA_963921515.1 Calotriton arnoldi | reverse complement strand
AAAAAAAAAAAAGAACAAGTAGTTCACAGCTCACATCTATGTTCCTAGCCATATCCAGTGCATAAACTGGCAGGGCAGCAAATGGGCACAGCCAAGTATGTACATAAAATCACAGCGAGGGCCCACTGAGAGCGCTCGAGTTACCTCAAAGCTGCACAGGGCGGTGATTCGAACTAGTGTACCGGGAATTTCACTTTTACGGTGTCTTTCTGTTCCAAATGATTCTATTACACTAATGTTTATTTATTTTATTTTTATTTATTTATTTTATGCGTTTTTATATAGCGCGGACTTTACCCGAAGGTGTCAGAGCGCTTCACAATAGGAACAGTAACGTTACATGAGGAGAAGATTTCAAGTGGGCATAATACAAAAGCAAACGTTGCATTACATAAGGAAAAAGTGACAATTGTGCATATATCAAAAGCAAACAAGATACAAGAAGAGGTAGCAAATGATACGTTACAAGAGGAAAAAGTGACAAGTGTGCATGAAACATAAGATACAAAATACAAATAGAGGTATAATACTGCAATAAGTGGCAGTCACTCAGAACACACTGGGAAGGCACTTCTATAGGCATGGAGAACAGAATTTCCTATAGTGGAAGAACTTCCTATAGGGAATAGAGAGGGCGTGAATTAGATTTGAAAGTGTCTTTGAAGAAGGAGAGATTTGAGGTCAGTTTTGAAGGACCGGGGAGAGGTGGTGGTCCGGAGCTGAGGTGGAAGTGAGTTCCAGATTCTCACCGCGTTGCCTGAAAAGGATTGGGCCATCGATCTTTCCTTTTTGAAAGTGAGAGGTTCAAGCAATACATTTTCCGCATTACGTGATGGTCTAGAGCCTCCAGAGAGTTTCAGTTTATTCGCCAAGTAGCGAGGAGAGGAGGAGTGCAAGGCTTTGTGGGTGATACAGGCAGTCTTGTAGATAGATCTTGCCTCGATGGGAAGCCAACGGAGGGAAGATAAAATGGGTGTGATGTGGTCGCTTCTTTTGGTCCCATATATGAAACGAGCTGCTGAATGGAGAACAGATTTAAGGGGGGACAGGTGGGATTTGGGGAGGCCAGTAAGAAGAGAATTGCAGTAGTCCAGCCTAGAGAGAACCAGCGATTGGACCAGGGTCTTTCGGTCTTGCTCTGGGAAGAAGCTTCGAATCCCCCAGAGAAAGCGCAGTTGGTATCGAGCAGACTTTGCAATGGAATTGATGTGGGAGAGTAGATTGAGTTTTCTGTCGAGTATGACACCAAGGGATTTTGCACTGACGACAATGCTAGGTTTAATGTTAAGTAGATTCATCTGATCCATCCATGATTGAACCGGAGGAGGAGAGAGTGAGGAGGAGAGGAGGAGGAATTCAGTTTTAGAGGGATTCAGAATCAATTGATGAGTTAGCATCCAGTTTTGAATGGAGTCAAGAGTAGAGTTTAGGATGGAGAGATCGTGTGTGGAGGACACCTTGAGGTAGATTTGAGTGTCGTCCGCATAGAGATGATAGGGGATCCCAGATTTACTTAGGAGATTTCCCAATGGTTCCAAATAGAGGTTGAACAAAGTGGGTGCAAGTATAGAGCCTTGAGGGACACCTTGATCTACCGCCAAAGGAGATGAAAGACTGTTCGCTATTTTGATCATTTGGGATCTATCAGAGAGGAAGGAAGCAAACCATTTAAGCACTGTGCCTTCCACGCCCATTCTCTGTTGAAGAGTGTTAAGGAGAGTGTTGTGATTAACAGTGTCAAAGGCTGCAGAAAGGTCAAAGAGAATTAGAAGACAAGACTCCCCTGAATCGAGTATCCGCAGCGCGTCATCGATCACTTGCAGCAGGGCTGTTTCAGTGCTGCAGTTTTGAATGAAGCCAGACTGGAAATTGTCAAGAAGATCATTGTCCTTGATATGACGATAAAGTTGTTTCGCTACACATCTTTCTTTGATTTTCGCAAGAAAAGGTAGGTTTGTGATGGGGCGGAAGTTGTTGGTGGTCGTTCGCATCAGCGGTGGGTTTTTTAAGAAGAGGGGTAACTTGCCCAGTTTTGAAGGAAACAGGAAGGGAACCTTGACAGAGGGAGAGGTTACCCAGAGTGGTCCAACAGGGAAAGAGAATGGGTGTAGAAGTCGGTTGCAATGGCACTAGGGATGGGGGTCAAGAGAATGGTTGGAGGGCTTTGTTTCGAGGATGCATTTTGAGGAGGGCATCTTCAGAGATGGAGTCAAAGTTCTGCCAAAAGGCTACGGATTTGCGCTCCCTCTGGAGGGGGTAGGATGACTGACCCTGATCCACAAGTGATTTTCACTTTTTCGTCAAAGAACATAGCGAATTCCACTGCTTTCTTTGTAGAATCCTCCAACCTTGGAGGTTGGGGGAGAGCAGTTTGGATTCTTGATGAGGTCGAATAGTTTTTTGGGTCTATTTTTGGCTGAGTCAGTGAGGGTTCCTGAAGTGCGATGCTTTTCAAGGAAGATGTGCTTGTGGTACTTGGATCTTGCTGAACGAAGCGTGGCCAAATTATTGGTGGAGGGCGCTTGTCTCCATTGTTTAATTGTCAATAGAGAGCACCGTTCCGAGTGAAGCTTGACTTAAGCAGAGCCTCTTGCACGGCTCACGGGGTCACCGGGGACTGGAGGCTTCTAGCCCAGTGTTAACGCGTGTTCCGAAGAAACCTCAAGACATGGCTCTTCCAGACGAAACAGGCACGATCTTCAAGGCCTGCCCTACTCAGTGCCTGGATACCCACACGGGTGATTAGCCAAGCTCTTCAAATTCACATAACATTAACATGAGAACGGAGTCCGTTGTCCATGATATTTGGCGGTGCGTCATGAACCGAAATACGGTCCCCATGCAGGGGCGTCACGCTAAATGATGGAGCCCTCCTTCAGAATGGGATGAGTGGCCCCTGAGTCTCCCAAACCTCACATACACATCGGCCTTGGGTTGAAAGGGGGCCCCTTGAAAGGTTGGGGGCACCCCTGCACTGCAGGGGCCTGTGTTATGCCCCTGTCCCCATTGATGCCAGAGACCAGGGCTGAAGGAGACTACCTCACCCAAGCATGTCAGCCACCTATGACCGTACCACAGCAGCTGCGTCCGCTGCACTTTGCCCTTCGACGGCAGTAGATATTACAATGCATCTCCTATGCCCCTGAATGCACAGCCATGGTGGCACATGGACATGTTTTGCCTCTACACAAACTTCCATTGTAGAAATATGTGCAAAGACAAACAGACTCCTGAGTAACGAGCTGAATCTACCACCCATGACCTGCACACGGCTGCCCCTTTCAGCATGTTAGGGAGTCTTGCAGCACCTCCTCACAGACCGGTGAGCTGCACCACCATTCTGCGAGGGTGTGATGTGCACCCGGAAGTACAGGCACAGATTTACCTGTGAAGGAGACTGCTCTTTCTTTGCAGTCTGTTGTTTCTTTGTAGTAGAACACATTGGGGCCGATTCCGATCTCGGTCGGAGGCGCACCCAATACTATTCGGTCGGGAAAAAAGCCATGCGAAAGCCAGTTTCCCGACCGATCCGTACAGCACACCGAACGAGCAAGTACGATGCGCACAACAGCAAAAATCCCGGCCGAGCCGTACTCACCCAAACCAGGTCCTGTTCTCCGACCGAGGCGAATCCGGAAACGCCCGAATCGAGTCGCACGGAAGGGAAAATGCAGCCCCGTCCGGCCGGACAAGTACGATGCGCTTTCCGTACGCGCCGAACCCGTCGCTACGCACGGCACGTCAAAGCATCCGGGAGAGGCGCACATAAGCTCCGAATCGCGCCACAACACGATCCACGGCTACGAGACGAACACAGCACCGACGAGGACGACGCGAAGCGACGAGGACGAAGCCAAGCGACGAGGACGACGCGAAGCAACGAGAAGGACGAACGACACGAACCAACCATGAATCCCTTCGTCCCGATCATACCAATATTCTACATCTACTACCGGAACAGGCACGGACGCGTACGGCGCAGAAGGTAAGTCAGACACCAACCACAAAACACATACAACACGTACACGACACATCACACACATACACTGGGAATCTGAATATACTTACACCAGCAACAGCAGCACCATAGGGGCGGGATGCCCATCACCAATGCCACATATGCACACAGGGGCCTGAATGCGCGCCACCACCCCAACCCAGGGGGGCTGGATGCCAACCACCACAACCACCCTTAGCCAGGGGGTGCCAGATGCCCACCACCACTACCACCCTTAGCCAGGGGGGCTGGATGCCTACCACTACTACCACCCTCACCCAGGGCGGGCTGGATGCCTACCACCACCCTTAGCCAGGGGGGCTGGATGCCTACCACTACTACCACCCTTAGCCAGGGGGGCAGGATGCCCACCACTACTACCACCCTCACCCAGGGGGGCAGGATGCCTACCACTACTACCACCCTCAACCAGGGGGGCTGGATGCCTACCACTACTACCACCCTCACCCAGGGGGGCAGGATGCCCACCACTACTACCACCCTCACCCAGGGGGGCAGGATGCCTACCACTACTACCACCCTCACCCAGGGGGGCAGGATGCCCACCACTACTACCACCCTTAGCCAGGGGGGCTGGATGCCTACCACCACCCTTAGCCAGGGGGGCTGGATGCCTACCACTACTACCACCCCCACCCAGGGGGGCAGGATGCCTACCACTACTACCACCCTCACCCAGGGGGGCAGGATGCCCACCACTACTACCACCCTCACCCAGGGGGGCAGGATGCCCACCACTACTACCACCCTTAGCCAGGGGGCAGGATGCCCACCACTACTACCACCCTTAGCCAGGGGGGCTGGATGCCTACCACCACCCTTAGCCAGGGGGGCTGGATGCCTACCACTACTACCACCCCCACCCAGGGGGCAGGATGCCTACCACTACTACCACCCTCACCCAGGGGGGCAGGATGCCCACCACTACTACCACCCTCACCCAGGGGGGCAGGATGCCCACCACTACTACCACCCTTAGCCAGGGGGCAGGATGCCCACCACTACTACCACCCTTAGCCAGGGGGGCTGGATGCCTACCACCACCCTTAGCCAGGGGGGCTGGATGCCTACCACTACTACCACCCTCAACCAGGGGGGCAGGATGCCTACCACTACTACCACCCTCACCCAGGGGGGCAGGATGCCCACCACTACTACCACCCTTAGCCAGGGGGCAGGATGCCCACCACTACTACCACCCCCACCCAGGGGGGCAGGATGCCTACCACTACTACCACCCTCACCCAGGGGGGCAGGATGCCCACCACTACTACCACCCTTAGCCAGGGGGGCAGGATGCCCACCACTACTACCACCCTCACCCAGGGGGCAGGATGCCCACCACTACTACCACCCTTAGCCAGGGGGCAGGATGCCTACCACTACTACCACCCTCACCCAGGGGGGCAGGATGCCCACCACTACTACCACCCTTAGCCAGGGGGCAGGATGCCTACCACTACTACCACCCTCACCCAGGGGGGCAGGATGCCCACCACTACTACCACCCTCACCCAGGGGGGCAGGATGCCCACCACTACTACCACCCTTAGCCAGGGGGCTGGATGCCTACCACTACTACCACCCTTAGCCAGGGGGGCTGGATGCCTACCACTACTACCACCCTCAACCAGGGGGGCAGGATGCCTACCACTACTACCACCCTCACCCAGGGGGGCAGGATGCCCACCACTACTACCACCCTTAGCCAGGGGGGCTGGATGCCTACCACCACCCTTAGCCAGGGGGGCTGGATGCCTACCACTACTACCACCCTCAACCAGGGGGGCAGGATGCCTACCACTACTACCACCCTCACCCAGGGGGGCAGGATGCCCACCACTACTACCACCCTTAGCCAGGGGGTGCCAGATGCCCACCACCACTACCACCCTTAGCCAGGGGGGCTGGATGCCTACCACTACTACCACCCTCACCCAGGGCGGGCTGGATGCCTCCACTACACCACCCTTAGCCAGGGGGGCTGGATGCCTACCACTACTACCACCCTCACCCAGGGGGGCAGGATGCCTACCACTACTACCACCCTCACCCAGGGGGGCAGGATGCCCACCACTACTACCACCCTCACCCAGGGGGGCAGGATGCCTACCACTACTACCACCCTCACCCAGGGGGGCAGGATGCCCACCACTACTACCACCCTCACCCAGGGGGCAGGATGCCCACCACTACTACCACCCTTAGCCAGGGGGCTGGATGCCTACCACTACTACCACCCTTAGCCAGGGGGGCTGGATGCCTACCACTACTACCACCCTCAACCAGGGGGGCAGGATGCCTACCACTACTACCACCCTCACCCAGGGGGGCAGGATGCCCACCACTACTACCACCCTTAGCCAGGGGGGCTGGATGCCTACCACTACTACCACCCCCACTCATAGGATGGACAATGCATGACACAACAAGCACACCACAACCTAGGGAATGCAAGATTAAGACATCCCCCCACCACCATGACAAGCGTGTGAGCAGGCTGTGTCAAATGCCTACAACACCGAACATGACATTGAACATACAATGTGACCCCCTAGCACATGTGCCACACATATATGTGTGTGGCACCCACAATGCAAGCAGCCCATGACCATTGTGGCAATGGGGCCTAAACCCCCATCATCACAGTGACCAAAAGGCAAGTGTGGGGTCCATAGCTGAAGCACATTTTGACCATTGTGGCAATGGGGTCTAAACCCCCATCATCACAGTGACCAAAAGGCAAGTGTGGGGTCCATAGCTGAAGCACATTTTGACCATTGTGGCAATGGGGTCTAAACCCCCATCATCACAGTGACCAAAAGGTAAGTGTGGGGTCCATAGCTGAAGCACAGTTTGACCATTGTGGCAATGGGGTCTAAACCCCATCATCACAGTGACCAAAAGGCAAGTGTGGGGTCCATAGCTGAAGCACATTTTGACCATTGTGGCAATGGGGTCTACACCCTCATCATCACAGTGACCAAAAGGTAATTGTTGACAAAGAAAGAGCTGCAACTGCCAAACTGCATGGATCATTCCTGGTCACAGAACCAAAAACTCATCTGTGGCAAAGTAGTGTATGTGTCCCATTGCAACATAAATTGGGGGAGCCAAATACTGCAGTGCAAATGAAACATTCCTTTGGCCATGTGCAGACAAACAACACCCATGGTGGCTGAGACCGTCAACAGTCATCAATGACACAATGACAGAAGTGACCATCAGAATGCAGAACCACATATTTGCACCAATGGGCACACAAATGCAGATACCCTGTGGAGACAGCAGATGTGAGGTGAACAGATACCATACCATGGCAGCAATGGGACACACAAACCATGATCACTGTGCTGACCGATGACCTAGGAGTCCCAGGGACAGCAGGGGAAACACACCAAACAACATACAGCCAATGGCACACCCAAGATATGCCAATGCAGTGGTGCAGATGCACAAACACAAACAGGCAGACCAACACTGTCATCATACACAGCAGGTGAGGGGTGGGGGTGCCATTGTCCCCAGGCAACAACACAACACATGAGGAGAGCTGAATACCAATCATACAGATGTGCATACACTGCCACACTAAGGTAACTCATGGATCCAAATCCCCTATGTGGGCAAGCAGGCATTGACAGGTGAGAGGGAGCACAAAACACACATGTCACACAGGCACGTAGGAACAACAACTGACACAGCAAGTCACAGACACACCACAGCACCACCCCCAGGGCCCCCACAATGTGGTGACCCTGGGCTGAAGAAAAATACCACTGTGATGACAAAGCTAAATGTCGTTCACACTGTGAACCACAGTCAGGTGTCCTGAGCAACTAACTACCATCACACCTACACAAGCACAAATCAATCAGCATGGCCAGTAAGCCAAGGCCAACATGGAGGCAGGGGACTAGCCGGGCAACAACTCTCATCTGCACACACTCAACACCACACCCCTCGACCTCCAACAATGTGCAGCAGTGAAGTACACATGCACTGGTGACATTGCACATGCACCCATTACTATTCCAGGGTGGTGGGTGGGAACCAAGGTGTAGAAACACATCACACATGGACACTCAACAAGACTCCTGAATGTCTGACACACTGCACACTACGCTGTACATGGACATGACGGCAATACCACACCGACCAATGGGATCCCAGCCACAGTCACACACCAATGAAGAAGCCAAGGTCACCCACAAAGAACACACATAGACAACAACCAACATTGCAGCCCGGACCCTAAGGAGTGCCAGCAGTCACACACACAACGTGTCACAATCACTGAAAGATAACACAAACTGGAAATCACATGACAGGGGCAAACAACAAGTGCCAAAGGGAAACCTGACTGTGACCCATCTGCGTCAGCACACAAACTCTGCCCTGACAGCAAACACACCTATGGGTGACACCCTGATGACCAGTAATGTGCCATGCACCCACATCACAGAGAACACAGGGAGAAGACTTTGGGGGAACATAGCTCAAGTCAGCAAGCATCACAAACAGGTACAACACTAGGGATCACAGCATGCGCAGATGAATGGAAGTGAACACACAGACATGCACATACAACACACACCTTGGGCGCAGGCAATGTCACACGTGTACACACTGCCATGAGGGGACTCCACTCCTGTGTGAGGAAAGCTGTGCCATATGTTGCCTCAGTAGGGCCCCATCATGTCAGCTGAGCACTTGGTCACACAATCAACAATTAGCACCAAATGAGGGCTCCCATCACATCAGCCTGGTCATGGATGTGCCAACGGAATCATCAGCACAGATCCAACACACTTGTATAGCAATGTTGCACTGACTACACGGATGAGTCCCTCCCCATTGATGCCCAAACCTGCATGTCCACTGGAGATGGCAACACGGTCAGGGAAGTAGACAAATGCAACGATGGCAGGCACAACAGATGTGCAGGGGTGGAAGCCACAGATATGAAATTGCCAATGTAAGTAGGAAACCCATTGCCAAATACTGAACACATGACACCCTCAGATGCTGCTATTGATGACATGGATACACCACATGATAGGACACATTCCCCCTGGACCACATGGGTTCCTGCACAGTAACACTTCATAATCATGAGACCAGATATCACCATCACTGCAGCAAGGGCATGGTTAGCTGCACCAACAACATGTACATCTGAAGCATGAGCACTAGAGAAAAGAAAGTTGCTTTATTCAGCATATGTGTTGAGGCCAAACGAAGTCCTGAAAAAAGAGCAAAGGCCAATGGCCAGTCCATTGTCAAAGTTCAAACAGGGTGACACTGGCAGATGTCACCCTACGCATGCCTGCACAATACCAGGGACAATCCACTAGGAGGGGCAACCGGGGGGCAGGCCAGGCACCGCAGGGACAGGATCAGGGCTCACCAGGGGGAGTCAGGGAAGGGGTGGTGGGTGCTGGAGAGCCACTGACAACTGCAGTGGAGGTGTCTGACATGGTGTGTGCCGGCACAACTGGGGGCATGACACAGATGTCGTGGGTGCCGGCACAACTGCAGTGGACCCTGCAGATGGGGTGGACAGGTCCGCCACTGCAGTGCCCAAGTCAGACAGGGCGGTAGTGGACTCCACTGCAGTGCCTACCTCCAGGGGAGGAGAATGGGGAACAGGCAAGGTGGGTTGGACAGAGGGGGGGACACCCTCACCACATCAGTGGCACAGACAAGCGCAGCGGGGGTGTGGTGCTGGGAGAGCAAGTGGCAGGGGGAGAAGGCCGGAGCATCTTGGGGATGGTATATCTGTGGGTGGGGGAACCTGGGGCAGGGTGTGGTGGGGGCACCTGTGCAGTGGGGGCCTGAGGGATGGAGGACGGAGACCTTGTGCCTGAGCTGCAGGGCGGTGGCGGGGTCTTGCTCTTAGCACTCCGGGGGGACTTGCGGGTGGGGGCCTCAGTCCGTCTGCGCCTGGGGGAGGGTGTCCGGGGGCGAGGGGCACTCTGCTCCGTGTGGGTGGGCTTCCTCTTCCCCCGGGATGCTGGAGCAGCTTCATCGGTGGGGAAGAGGCCGAGGTCACAGAGGAAGAGCTGCTGTGACTTTGGGGTTGCAGGTGAGGCAAGGGAGGGTGCTTTGGAGGGAGAGGGAACTGAGGACTGCGCAGTGCATGTGGATGCGTGTGTGTGTTCCAGGGCCCCATCCCCTGTGAGTCTGGCTTCAGTCCCCTGAATGTGCTTGCGTGTGCGTTTTGTCATTGGCGTGTGTGTCAGTGTGCTGGATGTGTGTGTGCTGGTGTGTGCCAGTGTGTGTGTGCCTGGGATGGGTAAGGTGCTGGGGAGTGTGGATGGAGCAGAGGCAGGAGGGGTGAGGGACCGTTTGAGGAGGGACACTGCTGCCGTCAGGGAGGAGTCCATGGACCTATTGCCCCTCTGTAGGTCAGACATGCCCGATGAGATGCCCTCCATGAACGACACCAGCTGAGTCAACAGCGCGGTGTGCGCATGGAGGACACTCAGCATGGCTGTCTGCCCTACATGGAGCTGGCGAAGGAGGTACACAGACTCCTCACTCAGGGCAGCAGGGGACACAGGGGCAGGGGGTGCGGTGCCTGGCCCAAAGGAGACACGCTCCCGGACATGGGAGCCTCCACGGACCTGGGGAATGGGAGCCGATGGGAGGGCGGTGGTGGTGCTGGTGGTGGCGGGGACAGCAACACTAGCTGGGGTGTGGTGGCTGCTGACACCCGCCTCCACAAGGGAGTCATCCTCCGAGTTGCTCTGGTCCTCAGCTGAGGTGGATGCTGCTGAGGACTCCTCGGTGTGGCTCCCCTCGCCCTCCGTGCCACTGGGTCCCTCCGACCACTCCTCGGCTGCTGACCCAGTCTGGCTCTCCGGCTCCTCCTGGTCCGTGGAGCTGTCCCCTTCCGTGGCCGTGGATGTATCTGCAAACAATGGGGAAACAGACAGACATCAGTCACCTGCACATAACGCACACACCACTGTGAGCACAGCACATCACAGAGCAAGCCCTGGCATCATTAGTTGTACATTGCTAAAAGTGCACTAATTGAACAGGAGAAGTCAATTGTCAGTCTGATGCCAAGCATGGCACTCACATCCCACATGGCCTTGCACCCATCTGTCTGGTGTCTGTTGGATTGCAACACCCCAGTGTTGACACATGCACCAAGTACACAGTAGTTGGACAGTGCAGAGAACACGGTGTGGACACATCACAGCTCTTGCCACTGAGTCAGTACAGGTTTACGGATGTAAGGGATGCCCAGAGTCAAATAGGAAATGCATGTGATGCATACCAGCGACAGACACCATGATGCACCCATGTCCTGATAGCCAGCGCCACTATGGTGTGCATGTAGCACATGTCACTCCCCTGCAGGATCACCAATCAGTAGACACATGCCATGGCGGAGGCATGACTGCAAAGTCATACATCACTGTCTCAGTGATGTATGACTTTGCAGCCAGACAACAACACTCTGCACTGTGTCACAATAGTAGGTCATGGGGAATGCAAGTCCTGGAGCTGCACAAGTGCACATGTACATCCCCCCACAACACATCCTCTTAACCCTCATCTGTCCAGGTCATACCTATTGGACATATGGGAGACCTGTGACACTACCCTCTGAACCTGAGCCCCTCACACTCTGCTGTGCATGGGGAACAGCTGCCTGAACTTCACATTTACATGCCCCAGTCTGCATGGGCAGCTGATCAGACACCTATGTGTCACACAAGTATCGTCTCCTATGGTCACATCTCCAGTGGCATGCTGAGCCCCTACCAAGAAACTCCACAGCAGTCCTGGCGACTAATCCACAGCACACTGACACAGAGGCAGACACCTGAGGGGCAAATCACTGTGCACAATGTGTCCTCTGATACACGGGAGTGGGAGTACAGAGTGTATTGTATGGCCTGGAGTAGGCATGACTGTCCAGCCCCACATGAATGAGGGATGAGCCCTGGACTGTAGGCAGCTGGCTAAGTATGTGTGACACACGTCATATACATACTCCTGGGGCCCAAACATTGTTCCCACCCGCAGCATGGGTGTGTGCCAGGTACCCCAGCCACATGTGGTGGATCAGCTCAGCAATTGGACCACAGATCAAAGTAACACGCTGAATACATGTCAGAATACAGGCATTGTGTAAGCAATGGACCCACCCATGATGCCCACCACAGAGTCAGGGAAACAGATGCTGTCTCCCACCTTGAGTCAAGCAAACTGCAAGGACACAGTCCTAAGTGACAGAATTCCCTGCATGTAAGGGCCACACCTGGGTATCAGATGAGGAGTGGGCAGTGCACAATAGAGGGACATGGCTCCTGGACAACATGACTGCTGTACTGTGGCAGTTCAACCTGGCCCGAGGAGGGCACATAACATGTTAGACAGAGTACACAGTGCAGTCTTTGACTCACCCCCTCCTTGCTGCTCTCTGGCCTTCAGCTGCCCATCCAGGTCTGGAAAGACCACCGCCAGGATCCTGAGCATGTGGGGGGTCAGGGTCCGTGTTCCGCCCCTCCTGCGAGGAGGCGACAGCTTCAGCTGGACCCGTGCAATCCTCCGGGTCCAGCCCCGAAGGTCCTGCCACCTCTTTTGGCAGTTGCGGATCCGGCGCTTGTAGACCCCCACGGACCGGACAGCCCGGACGATGTCCTTCCAGATCTCATGCTTCCGATGGGCAGAAGCCTGTCAGGATGACAAAGTGATAAGGACATTACTACACATGCAACATATCCGTGCATGACACAGTTGCATATACATGTCGCAATCACAGGGGCACATGGTGTACCCAGGCAGTGCACGGCTGCCCATGGACAGTTTTCCAGAAGTCACTACATGGTATCATAGCATGGGGAGTAAAACCCTGTTCAGAAGCACTGTCACTGCACCATACCTGTCCAGTGCAAGTCACTACACACTATGGGGGGTGACAACTACTCAGTGAGCCTGCTAGCCAGTGGTGTGCTGACTCTCAGCCTTGCTAGTCAGACAAAATGCACATTCAGAAAGGCAGTGCACAGAACACTCACCTGCTCCCCTGGTGTCCCATACAGCTTGCTGTACTGTGGAAGTAGGCTGTCCAGCAGGGCCTGGTTCTCTTCAAGGCTGAAGGCTGGGGCTCTCTCCACAGTACGTGCCATTGCAGGGTCCAGAGGGGCAGAGACAGCAGCAGTGCAGTGGCAGATGTCGTCCTGGAGCATGTAGTGCAGGCAAGTGGGCTCTCAGGGGAACATGCAGCAATATATATGTGCTGGAGAGGCAGATACTGTCCCTTGTGTCCAAAGTGATAGGTCCAAGTCGTTTGCATCTTCTGAATCTGGCCAATCCATGGAATAGCAGCACCAAAACACGCCCACAGCATCCTTCAAATCTTCAACTTCATGACATACATGATTTTGCAACATTGTTGTGGGTGACCAACTGATTTTCCAGCAACCGACTCGTTCGAATATTCGAAAACGCGTCCGTTGCCAGGCAAGCCCATTGTCAATGGGTGCGCACCGATCGGTCCATTGCTGTTCAACGCGCACAGGGGTACAACGCGTACCCGCACACATTGAAAGCAATGGGCCGGCCGGAGGCACCGATCGGTCCATTGCTGTTCAACGCGCACAGGGGTACAACGCGTACCCGCACACATTGAATGCAATGGGCCGGCCGGAGGCACCGATCGGTCCATTGCTGTTCAACGCGCACAGGGGTACAACGCGTACCCGCACACATTGAATGCAATGGGCCGGCCGGAGGCACCGATCGGTCCATTGCTGTTCAACGCGCACAGGGGTACAACGCGTACCCGCACACATTGAATGCAATGGGCCGGCCGGAGGCACCGATCGGTCCATTGCTGTTCAACGCGCACAGGGGTACAACGCGTACCCGCACACATTGAATGCAATGGGCCGGCCGGAGGCACCGATCGGTCCATTGCTGTTCAACGCGCACAGGGGTACAACGCGTACCCGCACACATTGAATGCAATGGGCCGGCCGGAGGCACCGATCGGTCCATTGCTGTTCAACGCGCACAGGGGTACAACGCGTACCCGCACACATTGAATGCAATGGGCCGGCCGGAGGCACCGATCGGTCCATTGCAGTACAACGCATCACTGTACATGTGACTGGCATATGTCAGCATGCCTGTCTCAGATGGACATATGCCAGCCACAGATAGCTCCCAGGGAGTGAGGGGCACACCTACATCACGACAGCCTGTCCAAACCTTATCATAAGGCATGTAAGGCTGCATTTCCTATTGTGTGTATGTTGGTGTACATGTTGTCCTGTGGGTGTCACCTGTGGGCAGCCACCCCCAGGCTGTGCACGTGTTCATGGGGACAGGATCATGGGTGTTACGTGTACGTGACCACTGTGATGTGCAACTGTTCATATCTGTGCATGTGCCATGGTCACATTTCACAGTGGTGTTTGTGTATGTCATGTCACATACCCCGTGAGTCCCATGTGGGACGGTATGTTTGAGCCAGGGTGTCCCAGTGGCACAATAGTGATGGCCCTCCACAGTCTTTGTGCATGTAGTGTTTACAATGTCTCTGATTTCATGTGCACAATGGGAGACAGTCTCCACATCCACGTTGTGTGTGCATGGACTCTGATGTTGTGCGTGTGTGTCACAGACGTCCATGGCTCTCCTGCCATGGCAAGTGTGGCCACTACCTGTGGGGGTCATGTTTGTTTTGTTGTGGTGTACACATGATACTCCAGGTGATGCCAGTGTCCATGTGGCATTACAGGGTCCCTGGGAATGTGCCTGTCGTTGAGCTGTGGTGCCTGGGGCACATCTGTCCTCACATGTCACTGGGGGGGTGACTGTGACACAGCATCATGATATCCAATGGGCCAAACAGGGACAAATTGATGCCACCTGTAGGACCGTGTTGACAGATGTTGGCCATGTATGTACCATAAATGTCGTTCCGGTACTGCACACTTCATGTAGTTGTGCCTCATGATGATGTATGTTGGGATCTTGAGTGTGTTCAATGCCGCATATGTGGGGTGACTGACGATCTTGCTTACTTCTCCTCTGCACTGCAGGGCTCCTGCTGTCCATCGGCCATTCCCAGACCTGGCAACGATGGTGGAACGGGACAGCATCCGACGGTACCGCTTCACCAGGCAGCTGATTGAGGATTTTGCAGTGCAGTTGTCCCCACATTTGCAGCCTGGCCGGCCGTATCCTACAGCGCTGACCCCCAAGGTGAAGGTGATGGCAGCCCTACACTTCTTTGCCACCGGTACCTTCCAACATACTGTGGCGTCTGCTGGTGGGATGTCACAGACCATGTTCAGCCGTGTGCTCCGCGATGTTTTGGCGGCAATGTTGCTCTTCCTGAACCGGTACATCTATTTCCCTAGACTGCGACGACTCACTGACGTGAAGAGTGACTTTTATGCCCTGGGGAGGATGCCGCATGTCATTGGCTCCATTGATGGGACACATGTGGCTTTGGTACCACCACAGGCCCAGGAGCAGGCCTACAGGAACCGCAAGCACTACCACTCGGTCAATGCACTGGTGGTGTGTCTTGCAGACATGACCATCACACACGTGTGTGCCCGTTTCCCTGGTTCAGCACACGATGCCTTTGTGATGAGGAGTAGTCGCATCCCCAGGTTGATGGCACAGATGCAGAACCAGCGTGCCTGGCTTGTCGGTGTGTACTGACTTTGTGCCATTGTGTGTGATCTGATCTGTAGTATTCCGCCCACTTTTCCAAGTCAGCTGATGTGCACTTGTCTGTCCGTAGGTGACTCGGGATACCCCAACATGCCGTGGTTGCTGACACCCCTCAGGAACCCTGTGACACCTGCCCAGATGCGCTACAATGAGGCACATGGTCGGACCAGGAGAGTGATTGAGCGGACCTTTGGTCTCCTGAAGAGCCGCTTCCGCTGCCTGGACAAGACCGGAGGGTCCCTCCCATATGCCCCTGCGAAAGTGTGCAAGATTATCATCGTCTGCTGCATGCTCCACAACCTGGCAGTGCGGAAGGAGTTGCCTCTCATCCAGGATGACGATGACCAACATCCGCCACCTGTGGAGGATCCTGGCCTGGACCACGATGCCAGTGACGATGATGATGATGATGGTGATGGTGATGTCCGCACACAGCTCATCACCAACTTCTTTAGCTGAATGTGAGTATCCTGAGGTGTCATGTGAATGATGTGAGTTGGCATGATGTGTGGGTGGTGCTCTGGTGCTGTTGGAGTGTGTCCATGGGCTACTTGACAGGATGTGTGTTGCGATGTGTGGTGACAGGTGGGCTGTACTCCCCAACAGTGTTGACATGCTAACTTGGTTCTGGGTGGGTATCTTGTAACATGTATTGTGCATGAGTTTTGCTGTTCTGTCCTGTACTGCATTGCTTTTGACTGTGTGTCATTTCTGTCCTTCACAGGGTACTTTCAGATTCGTTTGGTCAACTGTGTCCACCGACGACGTGATTGCACATCCAGGCTGGTAGCTGTTGTGTCCCTACAGGTGATGTGCGCCACACCCATGGACTTCCTTCTGTCTACAGTTGTTGACTGTGTGCCCGCTACCAGGTGGGGTTACCTTGCATCTGTAGTGGTTACGGCATGTTGCTACTGTGTAATAAACCTGTGCTTCACTTAGTGATGTGCGTTGTCTGTGGTCACACATTTGACTGCCATTTGCTTACTGCACCTGTGGGCTACTTGACTACAACTGGGAATGGGTGTGGTGTCTGTGCATTGCACCGTCTTCCCTGGCAACATCAGTGTAGGCAATGAGTCAGATGGCCTAGGTGTGTATGTGTTGTGTAGCCCTGGTGGTGTGTCTCCCTCATATGTGTCACGTTGCCTGTACTCACATGCCTGTGTTGTCCTTGCTGTTGCAGTTCGCATACACTGTGTAATTTTGCAGTTCATCATCCCCATAACAGCACCCACGTTGGAATCACGACAGAGGCAAGTATGGTGTATTAGTGTGTTTATTGTGATAATAGTGCATAGGATGGATTGTGCTGTACATGAATCTTGCAATCCCAAGTTCCTAGATGAATAGAAAGTCCAGGTAGACAGGATCCCCAGTATCGGGGCCACTGTTGTCTGACACATTGTTCCAACTTATACTCCCCATGCAATGTGTGGGAGTAGTGTTGCCATCAACAGGGTGAACAGTCTGTGCACAAAGGCGAAAATCCAGAACAGGTTCAGGCTTCCTGGGAGTTGCGCTTGGCCATCAGCCTCTCACTTTCCCCTCCTCGGACGACCCCTCTTCTTGGGGGGGGGGCCCTCAAGTGCAGGCTGCTGCGGTGCAGGGGACTCTCCGCCAGAGTCCTCCTCCCTCCCTGTGGCAGTTGCAGTTTGTTCGGTACCAGATGTTGTTGGCACACAGGGAGGTGTGGACTGGTTGCTGTTCATCTGGCGGAGGCATTGTAAAATGTCCCTGTGCACCGCCGTCATCTCATGTAGTACATCCCACTTGGACTCCACGCGGGTCATGTGGGAGTCCACACGTGACATGTGGGAGTCCACACGTGACATGTGTGACTCCACTTGGGACATGTGGGAGTCCAAGCGGGCATGATGGGCAGCCTGCTGCTGTTTGATGTCTCTGAGGAGCCCCACTACCTGGCTGAGCTCTCCGGTGCTGGACTGGTACGCATCAGCTATGCGTACCAGTTGTGGGTCTTCATGCACACCAGCAACGTCTGCAAGCAGCGACCTCTGTCTCCCACCCCTCCCACCACCCCTGCTGACATGTGCAGTGTGTGCAGTTGCACGCACAGATAACCCTGGTCCACCTTGGGGGTTGGTGGTGGTGGTGGTGTCCATGGCCCCAGGTTGGTCCAGGGTCACTGCGCTGGTGTTGTTCCTTATTCTGTCCATGTCGGCAGGGATGGTATTCGTGGTGACAGTCGTTGGAGGGGTGGGTGCAGGGGGTGCAGCTGGTGGACCTGCTGGTGCTGCAGCTGGTGGTCCTGCTGGTGCAGCATGTTGACTTGCACCGGATGTGCCAGGTTGTTCATCGTCCGAGGAGGACAGAGGCTGTACGACGCCAGTGAGCTCGGCATCCTCTTGAGCCTGGGACTGGGACTCCTCAGCGTCTGCTGCTGTGTCCCTATCATCACCTGTTTTTGGGAGACACAAACAATGTATGTCATGTTTCTGCAGGCATCAGTGGTTGACACACCTGACAGTTGTGACTGTGCCTCGGGGTGCGGGCCTGTACATTGTATTGTCCTAAGTCGTCACAGTCAGGGGTTGATATTGGTGTGGCACATTGTCCTGCATTATTTGGGCATTTCTATGTATTCTCTGGGGTGTGAACATGGTCTGCATTGATTGTGTTTGGTTGACAGCCAGACCTCCTTCCCACCCACCCACCCACCCAGTCAGTTATCCCACCATGGAACGTGCTTGCATTGCAGGGAGTGTAAGTTGTCTCTCAGGATGTCAGTCAGTGGTGTCCTGCTGTTTGTTGGTGCACAGTTGGCAGCAGGGCCTTGTGCTCCCCACAGCAGTAGCCAGTGTCAGCCATCTTGTGAGTCCTTCTCCACTCCCTGTGATGTGAGCATGGTTCAGGGTGGTGTTGATGGGCCAGTTGTGAGGCTGAGCAATGTCTGTGACTACGACTCCCATCATGCTATTGCCTCCACCCCCTTCCCAGCATGCCCATGCTTCCTTCCTTTTGACTCTGCTTCCCTGTGGGGTGGGCTGGCTGTGCTGACAGGATGGCTGGGAGTGTTGTCCTGGCAGTTGTTTGGCTAAGAGTCCCAAGAGTGTCCCTGTGCTTCACACAACATAAGCCAGGGTGGTGGTGCTTTGTGGGATCTTGTGTTAGGATGGAGGGCATTGCATTCTACCAGGTGGGTACTGTGGAGTTTGTGTTGGGGGGGGTGTGAGGGGAGGTGCTGGTGACTATGGTCAGTGCTGCAAGTCCCCCTTCCCACCCAGCCAGCCAGATATCCCACCATGGAACGTGCTTGCATTGCAGGGAGTGTAAGTTGTCTCTCAGGATGTCAGTCAGTGGTGTCCTGCTGTTTGTTGGTGCACAGTTGGCAGCAGGGCCTTGTGCTCCCCACAGCAGTAGCCAGTGTCAGCCATCTTGTGAGTCCTTCTCCACTCCCTGTGATGTGAGCATGGTTCAGGGTGGTGTTGATGGGCCAGTTGTGAGGCTGAGCAATGTCTGTGACTACGACTCCCATCATGCTATTGCCTCCACCCCCTTCCCAGCATGCCCATGCTTCCTTCCTTTTGACTCTGCTTCCCTGTGGGGTGGGCTGGCTGTGCTGACAGGATGGCTGGGAGTGTTGTCCTGGCAGTTGTTTGGCTAAGAGTCCCAAGAGTGTCCCTGTGCTTCACACAACATAAGCCAGGGTGGTGGTGCTTGTGGGATCTTGTGTTAGGATGGAGGGCATTGCATTCTACCAGGTGGGTACTGTGGAGTTTGTGTTGGGGGGGGTGTGAGGGGAGGTGCTGGTGACTATGGTCAGTGCTGCAAGTCCCCCTTCCCACCCAGCCAGCCAGATATCCCACCATGGAACGTGCTTGCATTGCAGGGAGTGTAAGTTGTCTCTCAGGATGTCAGTCAGTGGTGTCCTGCTGTTTGTTGGTGCACAGTTGGCAGCAGGGCCTTGTGCTCCCCACAGCAGTAGCCAGTGTCAGCCATCTTGTGAGTCCTTCTCCACTCCCTGTGATGTGAGCATGGTTCAGGGTGGTGTTGATGGGCCAGTTGTGAGGCTGAGCAATGTCTGTGACTACGACTCCCATCATGCTATTGCCTCCACCCCCTTCCCAGCATGCCCATGCTTCCTTCCTTTTGACTCTGCTTCCCTGTGGGGTGGGCTGGCTGTGCTGACAGGATGGCTGGGAGTGTTGTCCTGGCAGTTGTTTGGCTAAGAGTCCCAAGAGTGTCCCTGTGCTTCACACAACATAAGCCAGGGTGGTGGTGCTTTGTGGGATCTTGTGTTAGGATGGAGGGCATTGCATTCTACCAGGTGGGTACTGTGGAGTTTGTGTTGGGGGGGGTGTGAGGGGAGGTGCTGGTGACTATGGTCAGTGCTGCAAGTCCCCCTTCCCACCCAGCCAGCCAGATATCCCACCATGGAACGTGCTTGCATTGCAGGGAGTGTAAGTTGTCTCTCAGGATGTCAGTCAGTGGTGTCCTGCTGTTTGTTGGTGCACAGTTGGCAGCAGGGCCTTGTGCTCCCCACAGCAGTAGCCAGTGTCAGCCATCTTGTGAGTCCTTCTCCACTCCCTGTGATGTGAGCATGGTTCAGGGTGGTGTTGATGGGCCAGTTGTGAGGCTGAGCAATGTCTGTGACTACGACTCCCATCATGCTATTGCCTCCACCCCCTTCCCAGCATGCCCATGCTTCCTTCCTTTTGACTCTGCTTCCCTGTGGGGTGGGCTGGCTGTGCTGACAGGATGGCTGGGAGTGTTGTCCTGGCAGTTGTTTGGCTAAGAGTCCCAAGAGTGTCCCTGTGCTTCACACAACATAAGCCAGGGTGGTGGTGCTTTGTGGGATCTTGTGTTAGGATGGAGGGCATTGCATTCTACCAGGTGGGTACTGTGGAGTTTGTGTTGGGGGGGGGGTGTGAGGGGAGGTGCTGGTGACTATGGTCAGTGCTGCAAGTCCCCCTTCCCACCCAGCCAGCCAGATATCCCACCATGGAACGTGCTTGCATTGCAGGGAGTGTAAGTTGTCTCTCAGGATGTCAGTCAGTGGTGTCCTGCTGTTTGTTGGTGCACAGTTGGCAGCAGGGCCTTGTGCTCCCCACAGCAGTAGCCAGTGTCAGCCATCTTGTGAGTCCTTCTCCACTCCCTGTGATGTGAGCATGGTTCAGGGTGGTGTTGATGGGCCAGTTGTGAGGCTGAGCAATGTCTGTGACTACGACTCCCATCATGCTATTGCCTCCACCCCTTCCCAGCATGCCCATGCTTCCTTCCTTTGACTCTGCTTCCCTGTGGGGTGGGCTGGCTGTGCTGACAGGATGGCTGGGAGTGTTGTCCTGGCAGTTGTTTGGCTAAGAGTCCCAAGAGTGTCCCTGTGCTTCACACAACATAAGCCAGGGTGGTGGTGCTTTGTGGGATCTTGTGTTAGGATGGAGGGCATTGCATTCTACCAGGTGGGTACTGTGGAGTTTGTGTTGGGGGGGTGTGAGGGGAGGTGCTGGTGACTATGGTCAGTGCTGCAAGTCCCCCTTCCCACCCAGCCAGCCAGATATCCCACCATGGAACGTGCTTGCATTGCAGGGAGTGTAAGTTGTCTCTCAGGATGTCAGTCAGTGGTGTCCTGCTGTTTGTTGGTGCACAGTTGGCAGCAGGGCCTTGTGCTCCCCACAGCAGTAGCCAGTGTCAGCCATCTTGTGAGTCCTTCTCCACTCCCTGTGATGTGAGCATGGTTCAGGGTGGTGTTGATGGGACAGTTGTGGGGGGCAATATGTGTGACTGCGACTCCCATGATGCTATTGGCTACACTGACTTGGCCAGCATACACAGAATTCCTTCCTTTGAGTGGTCTTCACTGTGTGTTGGTGTTGTTGTGGTGGCTACATGTGTGGATGTGTGTTAGTTCTATTTGTGCCACTGCCTAGCTGTAGTTGTGGTTGTGTTTGTACATGTGTTGGCACAGTTGGATGTGACTTTTTTGATGGCATGTGTTGTGTTTATCTGACTGACATACACATTTTGGGATGATTCTGTTCTAGTTGCTGTGTAATTGCTATGTGTGCATGGTTTGACTCTCCCCTTGACAGTGATGTGTGTGTTTTGTGGCAGTTTATTGTGTACATTTGTTGTGTACTCACCAGGCTCTGGGATGTCTCTCTAGTCCATATACGCTCACTGGCGGAAGGATGGCCCGCACCTTCTCCTCCCAGGGCCTGAGGTATATTGGCTTGGCAGGAGGGCCACTGCCGGTCTGTTGGCTGTTGATGTAGTCTATCTTCAGCAGGTCCCGTACCCTCCTGCGCACGTCATACCACCTGTTCTGGATGTCCGTCTTTGTGCGCCGACATGATGATTGGGCGTTCACCCTGTTGATGATCCTCTCCCACATCTTGGTTTTCTGCGACATGGGGGTCTGTTGGACCAGAGTGCCAAACAGCTGTGGCTCCACCCTGAGGATCTCGTCTACCAGGACTTCCAATTCACAATCTAGGAACTTGGGATTCTTCTTGGGGGGCATGGTGATGGGTGGTGATGGTGAGTGATGTGTGTGTTGGTGTGCAGGTGAGGGTGTGTGAGTGTGTGTTTTGCTGGGTGTATGTGAGGTAGGTATTTGTTGGTGTGCTGATGGTGTGTGGCTTGTGTGAGGGATGAGCTGTGGGTGTGTGGTTGCTTTCTCTTGGGTGCTGGCAGTGAAATGGCATTTGCAAAGGCTCATGGTAGTGATTTGTGTCCTTTATATAGGTGGAGTTGTGGGTGTGTCTTTGTTCTCTGGCCCCACCCCCCCCCAGTATTTATTGGCTTGGTAATTGCTTGTTTGGCCTTTTTTTGGTTGATTTTTCCTTTGTGCTGTTTGTGTATGTTGGAAACGTTCTTGTGACCGAAGTCGGACCCTGCATTGGTCTCGTACGGTGTTTTCCGTTTCGTTCACGCTGTGTTTGTGCAGTTTTGTATGCTGCGTACGCGTCGGTCGCGGTGTATTGTGTTGCTTCGGCTCGGTTTTGTATGCGTGTCGGTCGGTACGGCTTGTCCTCCGTCCGACTCGGTCGTGTTTTTCGCGCCTCTGCATCGTACTTTGCGGGTTGGAGTTGGCGGGTACGATTCGGTCGGATTTGTTCCGGGTGCGTGTCGGTCGGTTGGATTCGCGTGTTTTTCCGGCCGGATTGCTATTTTCCGAGCGGCTCGGTCGGTCGGCTTGGTTTCCTGACGTGTCGGTCGGATTTATCGCGGCTTGCATCGTACTTGGCGTGTCGGGCGCCACTGGTACGTGTCGGTCGGTATTTTTTCCGGATCCGAGTCGGTCGGTGCTTTTTCCGGCCCGAATCGGAATCGACCCC
>CAWUFW010028181.1:0-23035 GCA_963921515.1 Calotriton arnoldi | reverse complement strand
TCTGTGACTGGGGGTGAGTGAAAAGTTTCAGCGCTCCGTCCATCATCTCCTTGATTTTGCTTTGTTCACCCTAAGTTGGAAGGGTATGCCCAGACGTTGGTCCCTTGTTCTTTTTGCCACTGGATTCAAGCTAGCCTGGCTGATGAGGGCTGTTAGCCCGAAAATGGTCCCAGGATGCTTGTTTCCTGTCCAGGGAAGACATGGCTTGCCAGTTCGGGCTGAACTGTTCCCATGAGGCACAGGGTCAAGAATGATTTGCATATAGCTGTGTCTGAACTGGGGTGGCGAAGTGAGCTAAAGAACGATGATGGATTCAACCCAGATCTGTGACTGGGGGTGAGTATCTGAAAAGTTTCAGCGCTCCGTCCATCATCTCCTTGTGTTAGCTTTGTTCGCCCTAAGTTGGCAGGGTATGCCCAGACGTTTGTCCCTTGCTCACTTTGCCACTGGATTCAAGCTAGCCTGGCTGATGAGGGCTGTTAGCCCAAAACTGGTCCCAGGATGCTTGTTTCCTGTCCAGGGAAGACATGGCTTGGCAGTTCGGGCTGGACTGTTCCCATGAGGCACAGGGTCAAGACTGATTTGCATATAGCTGTGTCTGAACTGGGGTGGCGAAGTGAGCTAAAGAACGATGATGGATTCAACACAGATCTGTGACTGGGGGTGAGTGTCTGAAAAGTTTCAGCGCTCCGTCCATCATCTCCTTGTGTTTGCTTTGTTCGCCCTAAGTTGGCAGGGTATGCCCAGACGTGGGTCCCTTGCTCACTTTGCCACTGGATTCAAGCTAGCCTGGCTGATGAGGGCTGTTAGCCCGAAACCGGTCCCAGGATGCTTGTTTCCTGTCCAGGGAAGACATGGCTTGGCAGTTCGGGCTGGACTGTTCCCATGAGGCACAGGGTCAAGACTGATTTGCATATAGCTGTGTCTGAACTGGGGTGGCGAAGTGAGCTAAAGAACGATGATGGATTCAACCCAGATCTGTGACTGGGGGTGAGTGTCTGAAAAGTTTCAGCGCTCCGTCCATCATCTCCTTGTGTTTGCTTTGTTCGCCCTAAGTTGGCAGGGTATGCCCAGACGTGGGTCCCTTGCTCACTTTGCCACTGGATTCAAGCTAGCCTGGCTGATGAGGGCTGTTAGCCCGAAACCGGTCCCAGGATGCTTGTTTCCTGTCCAGGGAAGACATGGCTTGGCAGTTCGGGCTGGACTGTTCCCATGAGGCACAGGGTCAAGACTGATTTGCATATAGCTGTGTCTGAACTGGGGTGGCGAAGTGAGCTAAAGAACGATGATGGATTCAACCCAGATCTGTGACTGGGGGTGAGTGTCTGAAAAGTTTCAGCGCACCGTCCATCATCTCCTTGTGTTTGCTTTGTTCGCCCTAAGTTGGCCGGGTATGCCCAGACGTGGGTCCCTTGCTCACTTTGCCACTGGATTCAAGCTAGCCTGGCTGATGAGGCTATTAGCCCGAAACCGGTCCCAGGATGCTTGTTTCCTGTCCAGGGAAGACATGGCTTGGCAGTTCGGGCTGGACTGTTCCCATGAGGCACAGGGTCAAGACTGATTTGCATATAGCTGTGTCTGAACTGGGGTGGCGAAGTGAGCTAAAGAACGATGATGGATTCAACCCAGATCTGTGACTGGGGGTGAGTGTCTGAAAAGTTTCAGCGCTCCGTCCATCATCTCCTTGTGTTTGCTTTGTTCGCCCTAAGTTGGCAGGGTATGCCCAGACGTGGGTCCCTTGCTCACTTTGCCACTGGATTCAAGCTAGCCTGGCTGATGAGGGCTGTTAGCCCGAAACCGGTCCCAGGATGCTTGTTTCCTGTCCAGGGAAGACATGGCTTGGCAGTTCGGGCTGGACTGTTCCCATGAGGCACAGGGTCAAGACTGATTTGCATATAGCTGTGTCTGAACTGGGGTGGCGAAGTGAGCTAAAGAACGATGATGGATTCAACACAGATATGTGACTGGGGGTGAGTGTCTGAAAAGTTTCAGCGCTCCGTCCATCATCTCCTTGTGTTTGCTTTGTTCGCCCTAAGTTGGCAGGGTATGCCCAGACGTGGGTCCCTTTCTCACTTTGCCACTGGATTCAAGCTAGCCTGGCTGATGAGGGCTGTTAGCCCGAAACCGGTCCCAGGATCCTTGTTTCCTTTCCAGGGAAGACATGGCTTGGCAGTTCGGGCTGGACTGTTCCCATGAGGCACAGGGTCAAGACTGATTTGCATATAGCTGTGTATGAACTGGGGTGGCGAAGTGAGCTAAAGAACGATGATGGATTCAACCCAGATCTGTGACTGGGGGTGAGTGTCTGAAAAGTTTCAGCGCACCGTCCATCATCTCCTTGTGTTTGCTTTGTTCGCCCTAAGTTGGCCGGGTATGCCCAGACATGGGGGTATGCTCACTTTGCCACTGGATTCAAGCTAGCCTGGCTGATGAGGGCTATTAGCCCGAAACCGGTCCCAGGATGCTTGTTTCCTGTCCAGGGAAGACATGGCTTAGCAGTTCGGGCTAGACTGTTCCCATGAGGCACAGGGTCAAGACTGATTTGCATATAGCTGTTTCTGAACTGGGGTGGCGAAGTGAGCTAAAGAACGATCATGGATTCAACCCAGATCTGTGACTGGGGGTGAGTGTCTGAAAAGTTTCAGCGCTCCGTCCATCATCTCCTTGTGTTTGCTTTGTTCGCCCTAAGTTGGCAGGGTATGCCCAGACGTGGGTCCCTTGCTCACTTTGCCACTGGATTCAAGCTAGCCTGGCTGATGAGGGCTGTTAGCCCGAAACCGGTCCCAGGATGCTTGTTTCCTGTCCAGGGAAGACATGGCTTGGCAGTTCGGGCTGGACTGTTCCCATGAGGCACAGGGTCAAGACTGATTTGCATATAGCTGTGTCTGAACTGGGGTGGCGAAGTGAGCTAAAGAACGATGATGGATTCAACACAGATATGTGACTGGGGGTGAGTGTCTGAAAAGTTTCAGCGCTCCGTCCATCATCTCCTTGTGTTTGCTTTGTTTGCCCTAAGTTGGCAGGGTATGCCCAGACGTGGGTCCCTTTCTCACTTTGCCACTGGATTCAAGCTAGCCTGGCTGATGAGGGCTGTTAGCCCGAAACCGGTCCCAGGATCCTTGTTTCCTTTCCAGGGAAGACATGGCTTGGCAGTTCGGGGTGGATTGTTCCCATGAGGCACAGGGTCAAGACTGATTTGCATATAGCTGTGTCTGAACTGGGGTGGCGAAGTGAGCTAAAGAACGATGATGGATTCAACCCAGATCTGTGACTGGGGGTGAGTGTCTGAAAAGTTTCAGCGCTCCGTCCATCATCTCCTTGTGTTTGCTTTGTTCGCCCTAAGTTGGCAGGGTATGCCCAGACGTGGGTCCCTTGCTCACTTTGCCACTGGATTCAAGCTAGCCTGGCTGATGAGGGCTATTAGCCCGAAACCGGTCCCAGGATGCTTGTTTCCTGTCCAGGGAAGACATGGCTTGGCAGTTCGGGCTGGACTGTTCCCATGAGGCACAGGGTCAAGACTGATTTGCATATAGCTGTGTCTGAACTGGGGTGGCGAAGTGAGCTAAAGAACGATGATGGATTCAACCCAGATCTGTGACTGGGGGTGAGTGTCTGAAAAGTTTCAGCGCTCCGTCCATCATCTCCTTGTGTTTGCTTTGTTCGCCCTAAGTTGGCAGGGTATGCCCAGACGTGGGTCCCTTGCTCACTTTGCCACTGGATTCAAGCTAGCCTGGCTGATGAGGGCTGTTAGCCCGAAACCGGTCCCAGGATGCTTGTTTCCTGTCCAGGGAAGACATGGCTTGGCAGTTCGGGCTGGACTGTTCCCATGAGGCACAGGGTCAAGACTGATTTGCATATAGCTGTGTCTGAACTGGGGTGGCGAAGTGAGCTAAAGAACGATGATGGATTCAACCCAGATCTGTGACTGGGGGTGAGTGTCTGAAAAGTTTCAGCGCTCCGTCCATCATCTCCTTGTGTTTGCTTTGTTCGCCCTAAGTTGGCAGGGTATGCCCAGACGTGGGTCCCTTGCTCACTTTGCCACTGGATTCAAGCTAGCCTGGCTGATGAGGGCTGTTAGCCCGAAACCGGTCCCAGGATGCTTGTTTCCTGTCCAGGGAAGACATGGCTTGGCAGTTCGGGCTGGACTGTTCCCATGAGGCACAGGGTCAAGACTGATTTGCATATAGCTGTGTCTGAACTGGGGTGGCGAAGTGAGCTAAAGAACGATGATGGATTCAACCCAGATCTGTGACTGGGGGTGAGTGTCTGAAAAGTTTCAGCGCTCCGTCCATCATCTCCTTGTGTTTGCTTTGTTCGCCCTAAGTTGGCAGGGTATGCCCAGACGTGGGTCCCTTGCTCACTTTGCCACTGGATTCAAGCTAGCCTGGCTGATGAGGGCTGTTAGCCCGAAACCGGTCCCAGGATGCTTGTTTCCTGTCCAGGGAAGACATGGCTTGGCAGTTCGGGCTGGACTGTTCCCATGAGGCACAGGGTCAAGACTGATTTGCATATAGCTGTGTCTGAACTGGGGTGGCGAAGTGAGCTAAAGAACGATGATGGATTCAACCCAGATCTGTGACTGGGGGTGAGTGTCTGAAAAGTTTCAGCGCTCCGTCCATCATCTCCTTGTGTTTGCTTTGTTCGCCCTAAGTTGGCAGGGTATGCCCAGACGTGGGTCCCTTGCTCACTTTGCCACTGGATTCAAGCTAGCCTGGCTGATGAGGGCTGTTAGCCCGAAACCGGTCCCAGGATGCTTGTTTCCTGTCCAGGGAAGACATGGCTTGGCAGTTCGGGCTGGACTGTTCCCATGAGGCACAGGGTCAAGACTGATTTGCATATAGCTGTGTCTGAACTGGGGTGGCGAAGTGAGCTAAAGAACGATGATGGATTCAACCCAGATCTGTGACTGGGGGTGAGTGTCTGAAAAGTTTCAGCGCTCCGTCCATCATCTCCTTGTGTTTGCTTTGTTTGCCCTAAGTTGGCAGGGTATGCCCAGACGTGGGTCCCTTGCTCACTTTGCCACTGGATTCAAGCTAGCCTGGCTGATGAGGGCTGTTAGCCCGAAACCGGTCCCAGGATGCTTGTTTCCTGTCCAGGGAAGACATGGCTTGGCAGTTCGGGCTGGACTGTTCCCATGAGGCACAGGGTCAAGACTGATTTGCATATAGCTGTGTCTGAACTGGGGTGGCGAAGTGAGCTAAAGAACGATGATGGATTCAACCCAGATCTGTGACTGGGGGTGAGTGTCTGAAAAGTTTCAGCGCTCCGTCCATCATCTCCTTGTGTTTGCTTTGTTCGCCCTAAGTTGGCAGGGTATGCCCAGACGTGGGTCCCTTGCTCACTTTGCCACTGGATTCAAGCTAGCCTGGCTGATGAGGGCTGTTAGCCCGAAACCGGTCCCAGGATGCTTGTTTCCTGTCCAGGGAAGACATGGCTTGGCAGTTCGGGCTGGACTGTTCCCATGAGGCACAGGGTCAAGACTGATTTGCATATAGCTGTGTCTGAACTGGGGTGGCGAAGTGAGCTAAAGAACGATGATGGATTCAACCCAGATCTGTGACTGGGGGTGAGTGTCTGAAAAGTTTCAGCGCTCCGTCCATCATCTCCTTGTGTTTGCTTTGTTCGCCCTAAGTTGGCAGGGTATGCCCAGACGTGGGTCCCTTGCTCACTTTGCCACTGGATTCAAGCTAGCCTGGCTGATGAGGGCTGTTAGCCCGAAACCGGTCCCAGGATGCTTGTTTCCTGTCCAGGGAAGACATGGCTTGGCAGTTCGGGCTGGACTGTTCCCATGAGGCACAGGGTCAAGACTGATTTGCATATAGCTGTGTCTGAACTGGGGTGGCGAAGTGAGCTAAAGAACGATGATGGATTCAACCCAGATCTGTGACTGGGGGTGAGTGTCTGAAAAGTTTCAGCGCTCCGTCCATCATCTCCTTGTGTTTGCTTTGTTCGCCCTAAGTTGGCAGGGTATGCCCAGACGTGGGTCCCTTGCTCACTTTGCCACTGGATTCAAGCTAGCCTGGCTGATGAGGGCTGTTAGCCCGAAACCGGTCCCAGGATGCTTGTTTCCTGTCCAGGGAAGACATGGCTTGGCAGTTCGGGCTGGACTGTTCCCATGAGGCACAGGGTCAAGACTGATTTGCATATAGCTGTGTCTGAACTGGGGTGGCGAAGTGAGCTAAAGAACGATGATGGATTCAACCCAGATCTGTGACTGGGGGTGAGTGTCTGAAAAGTTTCAGCGCTCCGTCCATCATCTCCTTGTGTTTGCTTTGTTCGCCCTAAGTTGGCAGGGTATGCCCAGACGTGGGTCCCTTGCTCACTTTGCCACTGGATTCAAGCTAGCCTGGCTGATGAGGGCTGTTAGCCCGAAACCGGTCCCAGGATGCTTGTTTCCTGTCCAGGGAAGACATGGCTTGGCAGTTCGGGCTGGACTGTTCCCATGAGGCACAGGGTCAAGACTGATTTGCATATAGCTGTGTCTGAACTGGGGTGGCGAAGTGAGCTAAAGAACGATGATGGATTCAACCCAGATCTGTGACTGGGGGTGAGTGTCTGAAAAGTTTCAGCGCTCCGTCCATCATCTCCTTGTGTTTGCTTTGTTCGCCCTAAGTTGGCAGGGTATGCCCAGACGTGGGTCCCTTGCTCACTTTGCCACTGGATTCAAGCTAGCCTGGCTGATGAGGGCTGTTAGCCCGAAACCGGTCCCAGGATGCTTGTTTCCTGTCCAGGGAAGACATGGCTTGGCAGTTCGGGCTGGACTGTTCCCATGAGGCACAGGGTCAAGACTGATTTGCATATAGCTGTGTCTGAACTGGGGTGGCGAAGTGAGCTAAAGAACGATGATGGATTCAACCCAGATCTGTGACTGGGGGTGAGTGTCTGAAAAGTTTCAGCGCTCCGTCCATCATCTCCTTGTGTTTGCTTTGTTCGCCCTAAGTTGGCAGGGTATGCCCAGACGTGGGTCCCTTGCTCACTTTGCCACTGGATTCAAGCTAGCCTGGCTGATGAGGGCTGTTAGCCCGAAACCGGTCCCAGGATGCTTGTTTCCTGTCCAGGGAAGACATGGCTTGGCAGTTCGGGCTGGACTGTTCCCATGAGGCACAGGGTCAAGACTGATTTGCATATAGCTGTGTCTGAACTGGGGTGGCGAAGTGAGCTAAAGAACGATGATGGATTCAACCCAGATCTGTGACTGGGGGTGAGTGTCTGAAAAGTTTCAGCGCTCCGTCCATCATCTCCTTGTGTTTGCTTTGTTCGCCCTAAGTTGGCAGGGTATGCCCAGACGTGGGTCCCTTGCTCACTTTGCCACTGGATTCAAGCTAGCCTGGCTGATGAGGGCTGTTAGCCCGAAACCGGTCCCAGGATGCTTGTTTCCTGTCCAGGGAAGACATGGCTTGGCAGTTCGGGCTGGACTGTTCCCATGAGGCACAGGGTCAAGACTGATTTGCATATAGCTGTGTCTGAACTGGGGTGGCGAAGTGAGCTAAAGAACGATGATGGATTCAACACAGATATGTGACTGGGGGTGAGTGTCTGAAAAGTTTCAGCGCTCCGTCCATCATCTCCTTGTGTTTGCTTTGTTTGCCCTAAGTTGGCAGGGTATGCCCAGACGTGGGTCCCTTTCTCACTTTGCCACTGGATTCAAGCTAGCCTGGCTGATGAGGGCTGTTAGCCCGAAACCGGTCCCAGGATGCTTGTTTCCTGTCCAGGGAAGACATGGCTTGGCAGTTCGGGCTGGACTGTTCCCATGAGGCACAGGGTCAAGACTGATTTGCATATAGCTGTGTCTGAACTGGGGTGGCGAAGTGAGCTAAAGAACGATGATGGATTCAACCCAGATCTGTGACTGGGGGTGAGTGTCTGAAAAGTTTCAGCGCTCCGTCCATCATCTCCTTGTGTTTGCTTTGTTCGCCCTAAGTTGGCAGGGTATGCCCAGACGTGGGTCCCTTGCTCACTTTGCCACTGGATTCAAGCTAGCCTGGCTGATGAGGGCTGTTAGCCCGAAACCGGTCCCAGGATGCTTGTTTCCTGTCCAGGGAAGACATGGCTTGGCAGTTCGGGCTGGACTGTTCCCATGAGGCACAGGGTCAAGACTGATTTGCATATAGCTGTGTCTGAACTGGGGTGGCGAAGTGAGCTAAAGAACGATGATGGATTCAACCCAGATCTGTGACTGGGGGTGAGTGTCTGAAAAGTTTCAGCGCTCCGTCCATCATCTCCTTGTGTTTGCTTTGTTTGCCCTAAGTTGGCAGGGTATGCCCAGACGTGGGTCCCTTGCTCACTTTGCCACTGGATTCAAGCTAGCCTGGCTGATGAGGGCTGTTAGCCCGAAACCGGTCCCAGGATGCTTGTTTCCTGTCCAGGGAAGACATGGCTTGGCAGTTCGGGCTGGACTGTTCCCATGAGGCACAGGGTCAAGACTGATTTGCATATAGCTGTGTCTGAACTGGGGTGGCGAAGTGAGCTAAAGAACGATGATGGATTCAACCCAGATCTGTGACTGGGGGTGAGTGTCTGAAAAGTTTCAGCGCTCCGTCCATCATCTCCTTGTGTTTGCTTTGTTCGCCCTAAGTTGGCAGGGTATGCCCAGACGTGGGTCCCTTGCTCACTTTGCCACTGGATTCAAGCTAGCCTGGCTGATGAGGGCTGTTAGCCCGAAACCGGTCCCAGGATGCTTGTTTCCTGTCCAGGGAAGACATGGCTTGGCAGTTCGGGCTGGACTGTTCCCATGAGGCACAGGGTCAAGACTGATTTGCATATAGCTGTGTCTGAACTGGGGTGGCGAAGTGAGCTAAAGAACGATGATGGATTCAACCCAGATCTGTGACTGGGGGTGAGTGTCTGAAAAGTTTCAGCGCTCCGTCCATCATCTCCTTGTGTTTGCTTTGTTCGCCCTAAGTTGGCAGGGTATGCCCAGACGTGGGTCCCTTGCTCACTTTGCCACTGGATTCAAGCTAGCCTGGCTGATGAGGGCTGTTAGCCCGAAACCGGTCCCAGGATGCTTGTTTCCTGTCCAGGGAAGACATGGCTTGGCAGTTCGGGCTGGACTGTTCCCATGAGGCACAGGGTCAAGACTGATTTGCATATAGCTGTGTCTGAACTGGGGTGGCGAAGTGAGCTAAAGAACGATGATGGATTCAACCCAGATCTGTGACTGGGGGTGAGTGTCTGAAAAGTTTCAGCGCTCCGTCCATCATCTCCTTGTGTTTGCTTTGTTCGCCCTAAGTTGGCAGGGTATGCCCAGACGTGGGTCCCTTGCTCACTTTGCCACTGGATTCAAGCTAGCCTGGCTGATGAGGGCTGTTAGCCCGAAACCGGTCCCAGGATGCTTGTTTCCTGTCCAGGGAAGACATGGCTTGGCAGTTCGGGCTGGACTGTTCCCATGAGGCACAGGGTCAAGACTGATTTGCATATAGCTGTGTCTGAACTGGGGTGGCGAAGTGAGCTAAAGAACGATGATGGATTCAACCCAGATCTGTGACTGGGGGTGAGTGTCTGAAAAGTTTCAGCGCTCCGTCCATCATCTCCTTGTGTTTGCTTTGTTTGCCCTAAGTTGGCAGGGTATGCCCAGACGTGGGTCCCTTGCTCACTTTGCCACTGGATTCAAGCTAGCCTGGCTGATGAGGGCTGTTAGCCCGAAACCGGTCCCAGGATGCTTGTTTCCTGTCCAGGGAAGACATGGCTTGGCAGTTCGGGCTGGACTGTTCCCATGAGGCACAGGGTCAAGACTGATTTGCATATAGCTGTGTCTGAACTGGGGTGGCGAAGTGAGCTAAAGAACGATGATGGATTCAACCCAGATCTGTGACTGGGGGTGAGTGTCTGAAAAGTTTCAGCGCTCCGTCCATCATCTCCTTGTGTTTGCTTTGTTCGCCCTAAGTTGGCAGGGTATGCCCAGACGTGGGTCCCTTGCTCACTTTGCCACTGGATTCAAGCTAGCCTGGCTGATGAGGGCTGTTAGCCCGAAACCGGTCCCAGGATGCTTGTTTCCTGTCCAGGGAAGACATGGCTTGGCAGTTCGGGCTGGACTGTTCCCATGAGGCACAGGGTCAAGACTGATTTGCATATAGCTGTGTCTGAACTGGGGTGGCGAAGTGAGCTAAAGAACGATGATGGATTCAACCCAGATCTGTGACTGGGGGTGAGTGTCTGAAAAGTTTCAGCGCTCCGTCCATCATCTCCTTGTGTTTGCTTTGTTCGCCCTAAGTTGGCAGGGTATGCCCAGACGTGGGTCCCTTGCTCACTTTGCCACTGGATTCAAGCTAGCCTGGCTGATGAGGGCTGTTAGCCCGAAACCGGTCCCAGGATGCTTGTTTCCTGTCCAGGGAAGACATGGCTTGGCAGTTCGGGCTGGACTGTTCCCATGAGGCACAGGGTCAAGACTGATTTGCATATAGCTGTGTCTGAACTGGGGTGGCGAAGTGAGCTAAAGAACGATGATGGATTCAACCCAGATCTGTGACTGGGGGTGAGTGTCTGAAAAGTTTCAGCGCTCCGTCCATCATCTCCTTGTGTTTGCTTTGTTCGCCCTAAGTTGGCAGGGTATGCCCAGACGTGGGTCCCTTGCTCACTTTGCCACTGGATTCAAGCTAGCCTGGCTGATGAGGGCTGTTAGCCCGAAACCGGTCCCAGGATGCTTGTTTCCTGTCCAGGGAAGACATGGCTTGGCAGTTCGGGCTGGACTGTTCCCATGAGGCACAGGGTCAAGACTGATTTGCATATAGCTGTGTCTGAACTGGGGTGGCGAAGTGAGCTAAAGAACGATCATGGATTCAACCCAGATCTGTGACTGGGGGTGAGTGAAAAGTTTCAGCGCTCCGTCCATCATCTCCTTGTGTTTGCTTTGTTCGCCCTAAGTTGGCAGGGTATGCCCAGACGTGGGTCCCTTGCTCACTTTGCCACTGGATTCAAGCTAGCCTGGCTGATGAGGGCTGTTAGCCCGAAACCGGTCCCAGGATGCTTGTTTCCTGTCCAGGGAAGACATGGCTTGGCAGTTCGGGCTGGACTGTTCCCATGAGGCACAGGGTCAAGACTGATTTGCATATAGCTGTGTCTGAACTGGGGTGGCGAAGTGAGCTAAAGAACGATGATGGATTCAACCCAGATCTGTGACTGGGGGTGAGTGTCTGAAAAGTTTCAGCGCTCCGTCCATCATCTCCTTGTGTTTGCTTTGTTCGCCCTAAGTTGGCAGGGTATGCCCAGACGTGGGTCCCTTGCTCACTTTGCCACTGGATTCAAGCTAGCCTGGCTGATGAGGGCTGTTAGCCCGAAACCGGTCCCAGGATGCTTGTTTCCTGTCCAGGGAAGACATGGCTTGGCAGTTCGGGCTGGACTGTTCCCATGAGGCACAGGGTCAAGACTGATTTGCATATAGCTGTGTCTGAACTGGGGTGGCGAAGTGAGCTAAAGAACGATGATGGATTCAACACAGATATGTGACTGGGGGTGAGTGTCTGAAAAGTTTCAGCGCTCCGTCCATCATCTCCTTGTGTTTGCTTTGTTTGCCCTAAGTTGGCAGGGTATGCCCAGACGTGGGTCCCTTTCTCACTTTGCCACTGGATTCAAGCTAGCCTGGCTGATGAGGGCTGTTAGCCCGAAACCGGTCCCAGGATCCTTGTTTCCTTTCCAGGGAAGACATGGCTTGGCAGTTCGGGGTGGATTGTTCCCATGAGGCACAGGGTCAAGACTGATTTGCATATAGCTGTGTCTGAACTGGGGTGGCGAAGTGAGCTAAAGAACGATGATGGATTCAACCCAGATCTGTGACTGGGGGTGAGTGTCTGAAAAGTTTCAGCGCTCCGTCCATCATCTCCTTGTGTTTGCTTTGTTCGCCCTAAGTTGGCAGGGTATGCCCAGACGTGGGTCCCTTGCTCACTTTGCCACTGGATTCAAGCTAGCCTGGCTGATGAGGGCTGTTAGCCCGAAACCGGTCCCAGGATGCTTGTTTCCTGTCCAGGGAAGACATGGCTTGGCAGTTCGGGCTGGACTGTTCCCATGAGGCACAGGGTCAAGACTGATTTGCATATAGCTGTGTCTGAACTGGGGTGGCGAAGTGAGCTAAAGAACGATGATGGATTCAACCCAGATCTGTGACTGGGGGTGAGTGTCTGAAAAGTTTCAGCGCTCCGTCCATCATCTCCTTGTGTTTGCTTTGTTCGCCCTAAGTTGGCAGGGTATGCCCAGACGTGGGTCCCTTGCTCACTTTGCCACTGGATTCAAGCTAGCCTGGCTGATGAGGGCTGTTAGCCCGAAACCGGTCCCAGGATGCTTGTTTCCTGTCCAGGGAAGACATGGCTTGGCAGTTCGGGCTGGACTGTTCCCATGAGGCACAGGGTCAAGACTGATTTGCATATAGCTGTGTCTGAACTGGGGTGGCGAAGTGAGCTAAAGAACGATGATGGATTCAACCCAGATCTGTGACTGGGGGTGAGTGTCTGAAAAGTTTCAGCGCTCCGTCCATCATCTCCTTGTGTTTGCTTTGTTCGCCCTAAGTTGGCAGGGTATGCCCAGACGTGGGTCCCTTGCTCACTTTGCCACTGGATTCAAGCTAGCCTGGCTGATGAGGGCTGTTAGCCCGAAACCGGTCCCAGGATGCTTGTTTCCTGTCCAGGGAAGACATGGCTTGGCAGTTCGGGCTGGACTGTTCCCATGAGGCACAGGGTCAAGACTGATTTGCATATAGCTGTGTCTGAACTGGGGTGGCGAAGTGAGCTAAAGAACGATGATGGATTCAACCCAGATCTGTGACTGGGGGTGAGTGTCTGAAAAGTTTCAGCGCTCCGTCCATCATCTCCTTGTGTTTGCTTTGTTCGCCCTAAGTTGGCAGGGTATGCCCAGACGTGGGTCCCTTGCTCACTTTGCCACTGGATTCAAGCTAGCCTGGCTGATGAGGGCTGTTAGCCCGAAACCGGTCCCAGGATGCTTGTTTCCTGTCCAGGGAAGACATGGCTTGGCAGTTCGGGCTGGACTGTTCCCATGAGGCACAGGGTCAAGACTGATTTGCATATAGCTGTGTCTGAACTGGGGTGGCGAAGTGAGCTAAAGAACGATGATGGATTCAACCCAGATCTGTGACTGGGGGTGAGTGTCTGAAAAGTTTCAGCGCTCCGTCCATCATCTCCTTGTGTTTGCTTTGTTCGCCCTAAGTTGGCAGGGTATGCCCAGACGTGGGTCCCTTGCTCACTTTGCCACTGGATTCAAGCTAGCCTGGCTGATGAGGGCTGTTAGCCCGAAACCGGTCCCAGGATGCTTGTTTCCTGTCCAGGGAAGACATGGCTTGGCAGTTCGGGCTGGACTGTTCCCATGAGGCACAGGGTCAAGACTGATTTGCATATAGCTGTGTCTGAACTGGGGTGGCGAAGTGAGCTAAAGAACGATGATGGATTCAACCCAGATCTGTGACTGGGGGTGAGTGTCTGAAAAGTTTCAGCGCTCCGTCCATCATCTCCTTGTGTTTGCTTTGTTCGCCCTAAGTTGGCAGGGTATGCCCAGACGTGGGTCCCTTGCTCACTTTGCCACTGGATTCAAGCTAGCCTGGCTGATGAGGGCTGTTAGCCCGAAACCGGTCCCAGGATGCTTGTTTCCTGTCCAGGGAAGACATGGCTTGGCAGTTCGGGCTGGACTGTTCCCATGAGGCACAGGGTCAAGACTGATTTGCATATAGCTGTGTCTGAACTGGGGTGGCGAAGTGAGCTAAAGAACGATGATGGATTCAACCCAGATCTGTGACTGGGGGTGAGTGTCTGAAAAGTTTCAGCGCTCCGTCCATCATCTCCTTGTGTTTGCTTTGTTCGCCCTAAGTTGGCAGGGTATGCCCAGACGTGGGTCCCTTGCTCACTTTGCCACTGGATTCAAGCTAGCCTGGCTGATGAGGGCTGTTAGCCCGAAACCGGTCCCAGGATGCTTGTTTCCTGTCCAGGGAAGACATGGCTTGGCAGTTCGGGCTGGACTGTTCCCATGAGGCACAGGGTCAAGACTGATTTGCATATAGCTGTGTCTGAACTGGGGTGGCGAAGTGAGCTAAAGAACGATGATGGATTCAACCCAGATCTGTGACTGGGGGTGAGTGTCTGAAAAGTTTCAGCGCTCCGTCCATCATCTCCTTGTGTTTGCTTTGTTCGCCCTAAGTTGGCAGGGTATGCCCAGACGTGGGTCCCTTGCTCACTTTGCCACTGGATTCAAGCTAGCCTGGCTGATGAGGGCTGTTAGCCCGAAACCGGTCCCAGGATGCTTGTTTCCTGTCCAGGGAAGACATGGCTTGGCAGTTCGGGCTGGACTGTTCCCATGAGGCACAGGGTCAAGACTGATTTGCATATAGCTGTGTCTGAACTGGGGTGGCGAAGTGAGCTAAAGAACGATGATGGATTCAACCCAGATCTGTGACTGGGGGTGAGTGTCTGAAAAGTTTCAGCGCTCCGTCCATCATCTCCTTGTGTTTGCTTTGTTCGCCCTAAGTTGGCAGGGTATGCCCAGACGTGGGTCCCTTGCTCACTTTGCCACTGGATTCAAGCTAGCCTGGCTGATGAGGGCTGTTAGCCCGAAACCGGTCCCAGGATGCTTGTTTCCTGTCCAGGGAAGACATGGCTTGGCAGTTCGGGCTGGACTGTTCCCATGAGGCACAGGGTCAAGACTGATTTGCATATAGCTGTGTCTGAACTGGGGTGGCGAAGTGAGCTAAAGAACGATGATGGATTCAACCCAGATCTGTGACTGGGGGTGAGTGTCTGAAAAGTTTCAGCGCTCCGTCCATCATCTCCTTGTGTTTGCTTTGTTCGCCCTAAGTTGGCAGGGTATGCCCAGACGTGGGTCCCTTGCTCACTTTGCCACTGGATTCAAGCTAGCCTGGCTGATGAGGGCTGTTAGCCCGAAACCGGTCCCAGGATGCTTGTTTCCTGTCCAGGGAAGACATGGCTTGGCAGTTCGGGCTGGACTGTTCCCATGAGGCACAGGGTCAAGACTGATTTGCATATAGCTGTGTCTGAACTGGGGTGGCGAAGTGAGCTAAAGAACGATGATGGATTCAACCCAGATCTGTGACTGGGGGTGAGTGTCTGAAAAGTTTCAGCGCTCCGTCCATCATCTCCTTGTGTTTGCTTTGTTCGCCCTAAGTTGGCAGGGTATGCCCAGACGTGGGTCCCTTGCTCACTTTGCCACTGGATTCAAGCTAGCCTGGCTGATGAGGGCTGTTAGCCCGAAACCGGTCCCAGGATGCTTGTTTCCTGTCCAGGGAAGACATGGCTTGGCAGTTCGGGCTGGACTGTTCCCATGAGGCACAGGGTCAAGACTGATTTGCATATAGCTGTGTCTGAACTGGGGTGGCGAAGTGAGCTAAAGAACGATGATGGATTCAACCCAGATCTGTGACTGGGGGTGAGTGTCTGAAAAGTTTCAGCGCTCCGTCCATCATCTCCTTGTGTTTGCTTTGTTCGCCCTAAGTTGGCAGGGTATGCCCAGACGTGGGTCCCTTGCTCACTTTGCCACTGGATTCAAGCTAGCCTGGCTGATGAGGGCTGTTAGCCCGAAACCGGTCCCAGGATGCTTGTTTCCTGTCCAGGGAAGACATGGCTTGGCAGTTCGGGCTGGACTGTTCCCATGAGGCACAGGGTCAAGACTGATTTGCATATAGCTGTGTCTGAACTGGGGTGGCGAAGTGAGCTAAAGAACGATGATGGATTCAACCCAGATCTGTGACTGGGGGTGAGTGTCTGAAAAGTTTCAGCGCTCCGTCCATCATCTCCTTGTGTTTGCTTTGTTCGCCCTAAGTTGGCAGGGTATGCCCAGACGTGGGTCCCTTGCTCACTTTGCCACTGGATTCAAGCTAGCCTGGCTGATGAGGGCTGTTAGCCCGAAACCGGTCCCAGGATGCTTGTTTCCTGTCCAGGGAAGACATGGCTTGGCAGTTCGGGCTGGACTGTTCCCATGAGGCACAGGGTCAAGACTGATTTGCATATAGCTGTGTCTGAACTGGGGTGGCGAAGTGAGCTAAAGAACGATGATGGATTCAACCCAGATCTGTGACTGGGGGTGAGTGTCTGAAAAGTTTCAGCGCTCCGTCCATCATCTCCTTGTGTTTGCTTTGTTCGCCCTAAGTTGGCAGGGTATGCCCAGACGTGGGTCCCTTGCTCACTTTGCCACTGGATTCAAGCTAGCCTGGCTGATGAGGGCTGTTAGCCCGAAACCGGTCCCAGGATGCTTGTTTCCTGTCCAGGGAAGACATGGCTTGGCAGTTCGGGCTGGACTGTTCCCATGAGGCACAGGGTCAAGACTGATTTGCATATAGCTGTGTCTGAACTGGGGTGGCGAAGTGAGCTAAAGAACGATGATGGATTCAACCCAGATCTGTGACTGGGGGTGAGTGTCTGAAAAGTTTCAGCGCTCCGTCCATCATCTCCTTGTGTTTGCTTTGTTCGCCCTAAGTTGGCAGGGTATGCCCAGACGTGGGTCCCTTGCTCACTTTGCCACTGGATTCAAGCTAGCCTGGCTGATGAGGGCTGTTAGCCCGAAACCGGTCCCAGGATGCTTGTTTCCTGTCCAGGGAAGACATGGCTTGGCAGTTCGGGCTGGACTGTTCCCATGAGGCACAGGGTCAAGACTGATTTGCATATAGCTGTGTCTGAACTGGGGTGGCGAAGTGAGCTAAAGAACGATGATGGATTCAACCCAGATCTGTGACTGGGGGTGAGTGTCTGAAAAGTTTCAGCGCTCCGTCCATCATCTCCTTGTGTTTGCTTTGTTCGCCCTAAGTTGGCAGGGTATGCCCAGACGTGGGTCCCTTGCTCACTTTGCCACTGGATTCAAGCTAGCCTGGCTGATGAGGGCTGTTAGCCCGAAACCGGTCCCAGGATGCTTGTTTCCTGTCCAGGGAAGACATGGCTTGGCAGTTCGGGCTGGACTGTTCCCATGAGGCACAGGGTCAAGACTGATTTGCATATAGCTGTGTCTGAACTGGGGTGGCGAAGTGAGCTAAAGAACGATGATGGATTCAACCCAGATCTGTGACTGGGGGTGAGTGTCTGAAAAGTTTCAGCGCTCCGTCCATCATCTCCTTGTGTTTGCTTTGTTCGCCCTAAGTTGGCAGGGTATGCCCAGACGTGGGTCCCTTGCTCACTTTGCCACTGGATTCAAGCTAGCCTGGCTGATGAGGGCTGTTAGCCCGAAACCGGTCCCAGGATGCTTGTTTCCTGTCCAGGGAAGACATGGCTTGGCAGTTCGGGCTGGACTGTTCCCATGAGGCACAGGGTCAAGACTGATTTGCATATAGCTGTGTCTGAACTGGGGTGGCGAAGTGAGCTAAAGAACGATGATGGATTCAACCCAGATCTGTGACTGGGGGTGAGTGTCTGAAAAGTTTCAGCGCTCCGTCCATCATCTCCTTGTGTTTGCTTTGTTCGCCCTAAGTTGGCAGGGTATGCCCAGACGTGGGTCCCTTGCTCACTTTGCCACTGGATTCAAGCTAGCCTGGCTGATGAGGGCTGTTAGCCCGAAACCGGTCCCAGGATGCTTGTTTCCTGTCCAGGGAAGACATGGCTTGGCAGTTCGGGCTGGACTGTTCCCATGAGGCACAGGGTCAAGACTGATTTGCATATAGCTGTGTCTGAACTGGGGTGGCGAAGTGAGCTAAAGAACGATGATGGATTCAACCCAGATCTGTGACTGGGGGTGAGTGTCTGAAAAGTTTCAGCGCTCCGTCCATCATCTCCTTGTGTTTGCTTTGTTCGCCCTAAGTTGGCAGGGTATGCCCAGACGTGGGTCCCTTGCTCACTTTGCCACTGGATTCAAGCTAGCCTGGCTGATGAGGGCTGTTAGCCCGAAACCGGTCCCAGGATGCTTGTTTCCTGTCCAGGGAAGACATGGCTTGGCAGTTCGGGCTGGACTGTTCCCATGAGGCACAGGGTCAAGACTGATTTGCATATAGCTGTGTCTGAACTGGGGTGGCGAAGTGAGCTAAAGAACGATGATGGATTCAACCCAGATCTGTGACTGGGGGTGAGTGTCTGAAAAGTTTCAGCGCTCCGTCCATCATCTCCTTGTGTTTGCTTTGTTCGCCCTAAGTTGGCAGGGTATGCCCAGACGTGGGTCCCTTGCTCACTTTGCCACTGGATTCAAGCTAGCCTGGCTGATGAGGGCTGTTAGCCCGAAACCGGTCCCAGGATGCTTGTTTCCTGTCCAGGGAAGACATGGCTTGGCAGTTCGGGCTGGACTGTTCCCATGAGGCACAGGGTCAAGACTGATTTGCATATAGCTGTGTCTGAACTGGGGTGGCGAAGTGAGCTAAAGAACGATGATGGATTCAACCCAGATCTGTGACTGGGGGTGAGTGTCTGAAAAGTTTCAGCGCTCCGTCCATCATCTCCTTGTGTTTGCTTTGTTCGCCCTAAGTTGGCAGGGTATGCCCAGACGTGGGTCCCTTGCTCACTTTGCCACTGGATTCAAGCTAGCCTGGCTGATGAGGGCTGTTAGCCCGAAACCGGTCCCAGGATGCTTGTTTCCTGTCCAGGGAAGACATGGCTTGGCAGTTCGGGCTGGACTGTTCCCATGAGGCACAGGGTCAAGACTGATTTGCATATAGCTGTGTCTGAACTGGGGTGGCGAAGTGAGCTAAAGAACGATGATGGATTCAACCCAGATCTGTGACTGGGGGTGAGTGTCTGAAAAGTTTCAGCGCTCCGTCCATCATCTCCTTGTGTTTGCTTTGTTCGCCCTAAGTTGGCAGGGTATGCCCAGACGTGGGTCCCTTGCTCACTTTGCCACTGGATTCAAGCTAGCCTGGCTGATGAGGGCTGTTAGCCCGAAACCGGTCCCAGGATGCTTGTTTCCTGTCCAGGGAAGACATGGCTTGGCAGTTCGGGCTGGACTGTTCCCATGAGGCACAGGGTCAAGACTGATTTGCATATAGCTGTGTCTGAACTGGGGTGGCGAAGTGAGCTAAAGAACGATGATGGATTCAACCCAGATCTGTGACTGGGGGTGAGTGTCTGAAAAGTTTCAGCGCTCCGTCCATCATCTCCTTGTGTTTGCTTTGTTCGCCCTAAGTTGGCAGGGTATGCCCAGACGTGGGTCCCTTGCTCACTTTGCCACTGGATTCAAGCTAGCCTGGCTGATGAGGGCTGTTAGCCCGAAACCGGTCCCAGGATGCTTGTTTCCTGTCCAGGGAAGACATGGCTTGGCAGTTCGGGCTGGACTGTTCCCATGAGGCACAGGGTCAAGACTGATTTGCATATAGCTGTGTCTGAACTGGGGTGGCGAAGTGAGCTAAAGAACGATGATGGATTCAACCCAGATCTGTGACTGGGGGTGAGTGTCTGAAAAGTTTCAGCGCTCCGTCCATCATCTCCTTGTGTTTGCTTTGTTCGCCCTAAGTTGGCAGGGTATGCCCAGACGTGGGTCCCTTGCTCACTTTGCCACTGGATTCAAGCTAGCCTGGCTGATGAGGGCTGTTAGCCCGAAACCGGTCCCAGGATGCTTGTTTCCTGTCCAGGGAAGACATGGCTTGGCAGTTCGGGCTGGACTGTTCCCATGAGGCACAGGGTCAAGACTGATTTGCATATAGCTGTGTCTGAACTGGGGTGGCGAAGTGAGCTAAAGAACGATGATGGATTCAACCCAGATCTGTGACTGGGGGTGAGTGTCTGAAAAGTTTCAGCGCTCCGTCCATCATCTCCTTGTGTTTGCTTTGTTCGCCCTAAGTTGGCAGGGTATGCCCAGACGTGGGTCCCTTGCTCACTTTGCCACTGGATTCAAGCTAGCCTGGCTGATGAGGGCTGTTAGCCCGAAACCGGTCCCAGGATGCTTGTTTCCTGTCCAGGGAAGACATGGCTTGGCAGTTCGGGCTGGACTGTTCCCATGAGGCACAGGGTCAAGACTGATTTGCATATAGCTGTGTCTGAACTGGGGTGGCGAAGTGAGCTAAAGAACGATGATGGATTCAACCCAGATCTGTGACTGGGGGTGAGTGTCTGAAAAGTTTCAGCGCTCCGTCCATCATCTCCTTGTGTTTGCTTTGTTCGCCCTAAGTTGGCAGGGTATGCCCAGACGTGGGTCCCTTGCTCACTTTGCCACTGGATTCAAGCTAGCCTGGCTGATGAGGGCTGTTAGCCCGAAACCGGTCCCAGGATGCTTGTTTCCTGTCCAGGGAAGACATGGCTTGGCAGTTCGGGCTGGACTGTTCCCATGAGGCACAGGGTCAAGACTGATTTGCATATAGCTGTGTCTGAACTGGGGTGGCGAAGTGAGCTAAAGAACGATGATGGATTCAACCCAGATCTGTGACTGGGGGTGAGTGTCTGAAAAGTTTCAGCGCTCCGTCCATCATCTCCTTGTGTTTGCTTTGTTCGCCCTAAGTTGGCAGGGTATGCCCAGACGTGGGTCCCTTGCTCACTTTGCCACTGGATTCAAGCTAGCCTGGCTGATGAGGGCTGTTAGCCCGAAACCGGTCCCAGGATGCTTGTTTCCTGTCCAGGGAAGACATGGCTTGGCAGTTCGGGCTGGACTGTTCCCATGAGGCACAGGGTCAAGACTGATTTGCATATAGCTGTGTCTGAACTGGGGTGGCGAAGTGAGCTAAAGAACGATGATGGATTCAACCCAGATCTGTGACTGGGGGTGAGTGTCTGAAAAGTTTCAGCGCTCCGTCCATCATCTCCTTGTGTTTGCTTTGTTCGCCCTAAGTTGGCAGGGTATGCCCAGACGTGGGTCCCTTGCTCACTTTGCCACTGGATTCAAGCTAGCCTGGCTGATGAGGGCTGTTAGCCCCGAAACCGGTCCCAGGATGCTTGTTTCCTGTCCAGGGAAGACATGGCTTGGCAGTTCGGGCTGGACTGTTCCCATGAGGCACAGGGTCAAGACTGATTTGCATATAGCTGTGTCTGAACTGGGGTGGCGAAGTGAGCTAAAGAACGATGATGGATTCAACCCAGATCTGTGACTGGGGGTGAGTGTCTGAAAAGTTTCAGCGCTCCGTCCATCATCTCCTTGTGTTTGCTTTGTTCGCCCTAAGTTGGCAGGGTATGCCCAGACGTGGGTCCCTTGCTCACTTTGCCACTGGATTCAAGCTAGCCTGGCTGATGAGGGCTGTTAGCCCGAAACCGGTCCCAGGATGCTTGTTTCCTGTCCAGGGAAGACATGGCTTGGCAGTTCGGGCTGGACTGTTCCCATGAGGCACAGGGTCAAGACTGATTTGCATATAGCTGTGTCTGAACTGGGGTGGCGAAGTGAGCTAAAGAACGATGATGGATTCAACCCAGATCTGTGACTGGGGGTGAGTGTCTGAAAAGTTTCAGCGCTCCGTCCATCATCTCCTTGTGTTTGCTTTGTTCGCCCTAAGTTGGCAGGGTATGCCCAGACGTGGGTCCCTTGCTCACTTTGCCACTGGATTCAAGCTAGCCTGGCTGATGAGGGCTGTTAGCCCGAAACCGGTCCCAGGATGCTTGTTTCCTGTCCAGGGAAGACATGGCTTGGCAGTTCGGGCTGGACTGTTCCCATGAGGCACAGGGTCAAGACTGATTTGCATATAGCTGTGTCTGAACTGGGGTGGCGAAGTGAGCTAAAGAACGATGATGGATTCAACCCAGATCTGTGACTGGGGGTGAGTGTCTGAAAAGTTTCAGCGCTCCGTCCATCATCTCCTTGTGTTTGCTTTGTTCGCCCTAAGTTGGCAGGGTATGCCCAGACGTGGGTCCCTTGCTCACTTTGCCACTGGATTCAAGCTAGCCTGGCTGATGAGGGCTGTTAGCCCGAAACCGGTCCCAGGATGCTTGTTTCCTGTCCAGGGAAGACATGGCTTGGCAGTTCGGGCTGGACTGTTCCCATGAGGCACAGGGTCAAGACTGATTTGCATATAGCTGTGTCTGAACTGGGGTGGCGAAGTGAGCTAAAGAACGATGATGGATTCAACCCAGATCTGTGACTGGGGGTGAGTGTCTGAAAAGTTTCAGCGCTCCGTCCATCATCTCCTTGTGTTTGCTTTGTTCGCCCTAAGTTGGCAGGGGTATGCCCAGACGTGGGTCCCTTGCTCACTTTGCCACTGGATTCAAGCTAGCCTGGCTGATGAGGGCTGTTAGCCCGAAACCGGTCCCAGGATGCTTGTTTCCTGTCCAGGGAAGACATGGCTTGGCAGTTCGGGCTGGACTGTTCCCATGAGGCACAGGGTCAAGACTGATTTGCATATAGCTGTGTCTGAACTGGGGTGGCGAAGTGAGCTAAAGAACGATGATGGATTCAACCCAGATCTGTGACTGGGGGTGAGTGTCTGAAAAGTTTCAGCGCTCCGTCCATCATCTCCTTGTGTTTGCTTTGTTCGCCCTAAGTTGGCAGGGTATGCCCAGACGTGGGTCCCTTGCTCACTTTGCCACTGGATTCAAGCTAGCCTGGCTGATGAAGGCTGCTAGCCCAAAACCGGTCCCAGGATGCTTGTTTCCTGTCCAGGGAAGACATGGCTTGGCAGTTCGGGCTGGACTGTTCCCATGAGGCACAGGGTCAAGACTGATTTGCATATAGCTGTGTCTGAACTGGGGTGGCGAAGTGAGCTAAAGAACGATGATGGATTCAACCCAGATCTGTGACTGGGGGTGAGTGTCTGAAAAGTTTCAGCGCTCCGTCCATCATCTCCTTGTGTTTGCTTTGTTCGCCCTAAGTTGGCAGGGTATGCCCAGACGTGGGTCCCTTGCTCACTTTGCCACTGGATTCAAGCTAGCCTGGCTGATGAGGGCTGTTAGCCCGAAACCGGTCCCAGGATGCTTGTTTCCTGTCCAGGGAAGACATGGCTTGGCAGTTCGGGCTGGACTGTTCCCATGAGGCACAGGGTCAAGACTGATTTGCATATAGCTGTGTCTGAACTGGGGTGGCGAAGTGAGCTAAAGAACGATGATGGATTCAACCCAGATCTGTGACTGGGGGTGAGTGTCTGAAAAGTTTCAGCGCTCCGTCCATCATCTCCTTGTGTTTGCTTTGTTCGCCCTAAGTTGGCAGGGTATGCCCAGACGTGGGTCCCTTGCTCACTTTGCCACTGGATTCAAGCTAGCCTGGCTGATGAGGG
>CAWUFW010028180.1:0-23041 GCA_963921515.1 Calotriton arnoldi | reverse complement strand
GCCAACACTTCCTGATTCGGAATGTTGACAGCCAGCTGACAGCCAATTAGCATGCAGCTCGTGATCGGGACGGTGCGCGCAGGAGTGCGCTGAGGAGTACGCGGACCCTACTCGGCCATAGATATATATGTGACTTTACTTTTGATTTTCTCAGGAACTACTGAACGGTTTACACCATTTAAGCAAAAGGCATGACACTGAACCAAGGGCTACCTCTTTGCCAAATTTGGTGTAATTCCGTTCAGCAGTTCGGGCTGTAGCTGCGACTAAATGTTCCTATGGAAAAATGAATGGGAAAACGCGTTTTGGGACCCCCTTTTCTCGGCCCCCGCTGACGAATCAACCCGAGACTTTCAGGGTAGGAGTGGAGCGCCCCAACAAGTTGGAAACTTTCGCGAAGATTCGTCAACCGGCGCCAACGTTATTTCAAATAGAATGTCGCGGATTTCCTATGGATAATAGGTCCTTGTAGGAGAGTAGGATCTGCTTCACAGGGGTACCCCCACTTTTTGCTGATACTTCACTGGTTTTCGACATTAGTCTGGCTGGGGCCCTGCTATTCAGAACCCCAGCCTAGCTGTTTCCTCTTTAAAAGGGTCTCCATGTGCCTTAGGCACATCTCTGATTGGGATCTGGAGTGCCCTTGTAAGTCCCTAGTATATGGTATACTATGTACCAAGGGCATAGGTACCTCAGAGGCCTGCCAGGGGCTGCAGCATATATTATGCCACCCCTGGTAGGCCATCCAAACTGACACCACAGGTCTGCTACTGCAGCCTGGGTAAGGTGGTGCATGCACCCCTTGCTGTGGTATAGGTTACCTATATCACTAAATGCATACACACATATAAACCTATAAGTCACTCCTAAGGCAGGCCTTATCAATCCTAAAGGCAGAGTGCATGGTTCCTATGTGAGAGGGTGCCCCTGCATGAGCAGGGCCCCTCTGCAGCGTTCGGAGACCATCTCTGATGCTGTTTGTAGTGCAGCCTGACCATATACTCTTAAACGCATTATATCCTCGCGGTAAAATGCTAACTATGGAATGGCTGCACCGAAACATGTCGTGTTTGGTGTCAAACATCTTGGAATACTACCCCCCGCCAATTCTGGCGGCGGGGGTAGCATTCCACCCTTCTAGAGGGAAAGGCATGTTAACTCTGACGAGTCCGGTAACTTCTTTCCAGAGCCCTGGCATCACAAAATGGATGCTGCTGCCACAGACACGAGTCTGGCCTCCTGCTGCTGGACGAAACTCCGGCAGGGGAGGCCTGGACAATAGGTTTCCTGTCCCAGGGAGGTGTGACCACCTCCCAGACAGGACAATGTGTATTGGGGCTGGGCGGGAGCACTTTCGGGTGCTTTGAAGTCCTGCACTGGGGGCACATTTGGTGTCCCTGTGCATACCCCAGTTCAAACCGGATCAGGGGCTTGCAGCCCCTGCTTTGGCGCGAACTGGACAAAGGGAAAGGGGTGTAGCCACCCCTCTGCCCTGACCCACCCATAGGTGGGGCCACAGAGTAGTCCATCCCCTATTTTTGGAATAAAGGTAGGAACCCGGTCCTTAGGACTTTAGATTATACCTGGACGAAACTCTGAAACAGAATCCTGGACCTTCGACGCTCTACTCACGATTAGAGGACTGAAGAATCTCCCTTGGGGTCAAGGAGTGACTCCCCTGCTTGGCAGGCACCAAAGAAGCATCTGTCCGGTTCACATCACTGAAGCTCCCGTCGGACGCCGAAGTCATCGCAGCACCAGAGGTGGATTCTCAGACTTCCCGAGGCTACCCTGAGTCCCCAGCAAAGCTGAGGCCCGTGGCTATCGTGGGTAACGTGAGACCGTGACCCCTGGACACCGAGCACACTTGCAAGTGCACCATCTTCTGGGTCTCCCAAGAAGTCGTGCTTTGGGCTCCGAGTAGCCCTAGCCTCCAGCACCACCTGCACCGAAGATCACTGGCCCCCACTCCACGAGTGTCCTGTAAGCCAGCTCCACGTGCGGTGTCACGAGGCTCCTTCGCGGTTGCTAGCCCGTTGGCTAGTAGCCCTTACCGAAGGCCAATCTTTTCTTTACTTGGCAGTCTGGTTGCTCAAGGCCTGCCCTCACTTACCCTTGCTGGGTGAGTTCCCCAGACCTTGCTGGTCTGCACCATCGACGATCTTCAGCTACATCGAGACTTGCCGTTGCCAAGGCTTGTTGGGTCCAATCTGGTCGCCGACACCGCAGCACTCGACAGACATCGTGTACCAGCCCGAATCCTGCTCCTGGTCGCCGACAACGCCTCCTGGACCTCGTGGCTGCAGAAACGAGACGAATGTCAACGCACCTGAAGCACTCGACATCGGTGGGCATCTGTCCATCGCCTCCTGGTCACTGGCTAGTGACCCAGACTCTGTCCCCTCTGCTTTCAGGTTCTTCAGAACTCCGATCCACTCTTGGATCCACCCGGACACTTTTCTCCTGGTCGCCAGCAGCACTTTGCAGCAGATCGCCATAAGAACCGACGACGAAACCCGACCCCGAAAGGCACCTATGCACCCGGCTTCCCTGGGTGAGGTAACACGAGTACTCCGGTGCTCCCGTGGGTAGAGACTCTTCAAAGTCCTAGATCTCAAAGGGTTTTGTCCTAGTCCTCTTTAAAGTGTCCCTTTCCTCTATTTTCCCGATCCCGACTTTCTCCATAGAAGTTAACGGCGTATCGCGGTTGTGTATTTACACTGCACGCGTCTCCCGTGGGTCCCCTGTGTCACTACCTTGGGTGGTTCCTTGTGGTCCAAGCACTTCTAGAGGCTCTAGGCCTAGTGTCTAGTTCAGTCGTGGTTCGCATACCACTTTATTGGTATATGGTTTGGTACACCCCTAGGGCCCAAACGTGTATTTGTGCTATTACTGTGATTTAAGATCTTATAACCTATGTACTTGAACTCTAGCCTCATAAAGAGACTAGAGGGGTGTGTTTAGTAATAAATACATATATTTTGAATATATACCTGGTGTGGTGCTCTTTCATTTGATCACTCAAGAGATTATAGACTGGTAAAACAAGCTGCTTTACATTCCTTCAAGACTTAGCCTGAAGGCTGCTCTCCACAGCTACCACTAGGATAGCTTTCAATAAGGTTGTCTTTAACCTACCTACCATAAGAGTCGATTTGGACTGGTGCAAGGTGCCCACTATAATTAGTGGACAGCATATGCCAGGCCAACTTCTCACAGTCCTAACTATAACTATCTACTGATCTACTGGCGACCGCCAGTAGATAATATATATATATATATATATATATATATATATATATATATATATATATATATATATATATATATATCACTGAAAAAACCATAGGTTTTAGGGACAGTTATAGTTAGTTGGACATTTCACTCGTACAAAACCATAGAAATTCCCCCGTTATAGTTAGTTCAGCTAACTATAATTCGCGCCCCCGCAATGCACTGCTGATGACGTCACATATTACATCACTCATGACATGGTCAGTGACATCACTGATGACATCTCAAATGAAATCACTGATGACATCATCCAGTGACTGTGTGTTTCTGTAAAGTTTAAATATGTTTAATATATATAGGGAAAGGCGTATTGAAGAATGAGTGGGTGTTTAAGTGTCTGAATGGATGATTTAGTACGTGCGTGACTGACTCTACAAGTGAGTGATTAAACGTATCTTACTGAATGCATGGGTTAGTGACTAAACTGTGTGAATGTCTGTATCCGTCTGTTTGTTGGTGTGTAAGTGGATGCATGGATTTGCGAATAGCTACATGAGTGTCTATATGGGTTATTGATTGGTTCTCTGAGTATCTGTATGGCTGCCTGAGTGTTTGTGTGGGTGGGGTGTGTGTGACTCTGTACATAGATGTGTGAGTGGGTGATTCACTGGGTGCATGATTTCAAGAGTGCATCTGTGATGGACTGCTTGGGTGGGTGAGTGTGTGTATGGGTGTGTTAGTGAGTGAATGTATATCTCAGTGGTACATGTGCGAGTAACTACATATGTAAAAGGCAGTATATATGTGTGTTAGAGTATTTAAATGGCTATAAGTGAGAGTGTGTGATTGTGAGAGTGGCTGTATGGATGCGTGTGTGCTTGTATCAGTTATTGTATAAGAGCGTAAGAATGTGCTAGTATTTGTATGAGTAAGTGAGCTGGTGTGTGTATAACTGTATAGGTGAGTAAATGGGTGTGTGATTAATTTTTTGCATGACTGACTAGGTGTGTGAGTACCTCTATGGATGAGTGGTGGTGTGTGAGTGTTTATATAGGTGTATGAGTGCATATGATAGTCCTGTACTGAGTGACTGTAAGTATGAGTGACTGTACGGGTGAGTGAGTAGATGTGTGTGTGTAGACCTAAGAATCAGTGAGTGGGTATGTAGTTATTGGTATTGGAGTGTGTATGGTTTTGAGAATGGCAGTCTGTAATTTAGAGTGGGTGTATCAAAAGCTATATTAGGGTGTGAGAAGATGCATGAAATTATCACATGGATGATGTCATCAGTGATGTCATTTGAGATGTCATCAGTGATGTCATCAGTGATGTCACTGACCATGTCATGAGTGATGTAATATGTGACGTCATCAGCAGTGCATTGCGGGGCGCGAGTTATAGTTAGCTGAACTAACTATAACGGGGGAATTTCTATGGTTTTGTACGAGTGAAATGTCCAACTAACTATAACTGTCCCTAAAACCTATGGTTTTTTCAGTGAATTTCAAAGGTTTTTTAAATGCTAATTTCTAACTATAACGTGTCTGAAACCTATGATTTTTTAAGTGAATTTCAAAGGTTTTTTAAATGCTAGTTTCTAACTATGCCTACAGAGGTAGGACATGTGAAGAAAGAAGAAAAAACGCGCAGAAAGAAGCAAAAGAAATGCAGAAAGAAGCAACAGAAGTCCACAAAGACGAAGAAAAGTGCAGGAAGAAGCAAAAGATGTGCAGAAAGAACCAACAGAGGAGCAGAAAGAGGCCATGTTGCAAAATCATCCTGTGCCCACAACTTTTTCAGACGGGTACTGGTGGTAACTGACTCTGACTAACCAGAGTCAGTGCTATGCTAAAAGACACTTAGAATACAGTGAAAACACCTACATACACTAGGGAACACTATGCGTTGGGGTACCCCTGTGATTAGCATGACCTCCTCTGTAAGTCCCTAGTACATAATAGGGCAGGGGGATTAAAACTACCTCTTAAAACGCATGTGCAAACGCGCCCCGTGGCCTGTTTTAAGTTGCGGGATTAAGTCCCCTTGAATCCTGAGGGTCCCTGGGGCCCAACTAGCCCCCAGGTACCTACAGTTAGGACCACAGAGCTGAGTTGCAGAGAGGCGTTCCGAGGCCACGCACCTTTTTTCACCTCTCTGCAACGCAACTCTGTTGTGCTTACTGAAGGTACCTGGTGGGCTAGTTGGCCCCAGGGTCCCTCAGGATTCAAGGGGCGTGTTTGCGCACATGTCACCTGAGGCCCCGCCCCCTCCCTTCACCACTGTGCAAACGCGCCCCGTGGCACGTTTTAAGTTGGGGGATTAGGTCACCTTGAATCCTGAGGGTCCCTGGGGCCCAACTAGCCCACCAAGTACTTCCAGTAAGCACCACAGGCCTGCGTTGCAACGCCTGTAACAAATTGTGTAGTTGTGTTTAGGTAGTGAAGGGGGTCGTGCTGGGGGTAGTGTTTTAGGGTTTAGGGTAGTGCAGTGGTGTTTGTGTAGTGTAGGGGGTCATGCTGGGGGTAGATTTAGGGTTTAGGGTAGTGCAGTGGTGTTTGGATAGTGTAGGGAGTCGTGCTGGGGGAGTGTTTTAGGGTTTAGGGTATTACAGTGGTGTTTGGGTAGTGTAGGGGGTTGTGCTGGGGGTAGTGTTTTAGGGTTTAGGGTAGTGCAGTGGTGTTTGGGTAGTGTAGGGGGTCGTGCTGGGGGTAGTGGTTTAGGGTTTAGGGTAGTGCAGTGGTGTTTGGGTAGTGTAGGGGGTACTGCTGGGGGTAGTGTTTTAGGGTTTAGGGTAGTGCAGTGGTGTTTGGGTAGTGTAGGGGTTCGTGCTGGGGGTAGTGTTTTAGGGTTTAGGGTAGTGCAGTGGTGTTTGGTGTAGTGTAGGGGGTAGTGTTTTAGGGTTTAGGGTAGTGCAGTGGGGTTTGTGTAGTGTAGGGGGTCGTGCTGGGGGTAGTGTTTTAGGGTTTAGGGTAGTGCAGTGGTCTTTGTGTAGTGTAGGAGGTCGTGTTTTAGGGTTTAGGGTAGTGCAGTGGTGTTCGGGCAGTGTAGGGGGTCGTGCTGGGGGTGGTGTTTCAGGGTTTAGGGCAGTGCAGTGGTGTTCGGGCAGTGTAGGGGGTCTTGCTGGGGGTGGTGTTTCAGGGTTTAGGGCAGTGCAGTGGTGTTTGGGTCGTGCAGGGGGTCATGCTGGGGGAGTGTTTTAGGGTTTAGGGCAGTGCAGTGGTGTTTGGGTAGTGTAGGGGGTCATGCTGGGGGGAGTGTTTTAGGGTTTAGGGCAGTGCAGTGGTGTTCGGGCAGTGTAGGGGGTCGTGCTGGGGGAGTGTTTTAGGGTTTAGGGCAGTGCAGTGGTGTTCGGGTAGTGTAGGGGGTCGTGCTGGGGGGAGTGTTTGAGGGTTTAGGGCAGTGCAGTTGTGTTCGGGTAGTGTAGGGGGTCGTGCTGGGGGGAGTATTTTAGGGTTTAGGGTAGTGCAGTGGTGTTTGGGTAGTGTAGGGGGTCGTGCTGGGGGTTGTGTTTCAGGGTTTAGGGCAGTGCAGTGGTGTTCGGGCAGTGTAGGGGGTCGTGCTGGGGCTGGTGTTTCAGGGTTTAGGGCAGTGCAGTGGTGTTCGGGCAGTGTAGGGGGTCATGCACGGGGTGGTGTTTCAGGGTTTAGGGCAGTGCAGTGGTGTTCGGGCAGTGTAGGGGGTCGTGCTGGGGCTGGTGTTTCAGGGTTTAGGGCAGTGCAGTGGTGTTCGGGCAGTGTAGGGGGTCTTGCTGGGGGTGGTGTTTCAGGGTTTAGGGCAGTGGTGTTCGGGCAGTGTAGGGGGTCTTGCTGGGGGTGATGTTTCAGGGTTTAGGGCAGTGCAGTGGTGTTCGGGCAGTGTAGGGGGTCTTGCTGGGGGTAGTGTTTCAGGGTTTAGGGCAGTGCAGTGGTGTTCCTGCAGTGTAGGGGGTCGTGCTGGGGATGGTGTTTCATGGTTTAGGGCAGTGCAGTAGTGTTCAGGCAGTGTAGGGGGTCGTGCTGGGGCTGGTGTTTCAGGGTTTAGGGCAGTGCAGGCAGTGGTGCTCGGGCAGTGTAGGGGGTCGTGCTGGGGGTGGTGTTTCTGGGTTTAGGGTAGTGCAGTTGTGTTCGGGCAGTGTAGGGGTTCGTGCTGGGGCTGGTGTTTCAGGGTTTAGGGCAGTGCAGTGGTGTTCGGGCAGTGTAGGGGGTCTTGCTGGGGGTGGTGTTTCAGGGTTTAGGGCAGAGCAGTGGTGTTCGGGCAGTGTAGGGGGTCTGTGTTGGGGGTGGTGTTTCAGGGTTTAGGGCAGTGCAGTGGTGTTCGGGCAGTGTAGGGGGTCTTGCTGGGGGTGGTGTTTCAGGGTTTAGGGCAGTGCAGTGGTGTTCGGGCAGTGTAGGGGGTCGTGCTGGGGGTGGTGTTTCTGGGTTTAGGGCAGTGTAGTGGTGTTCGGGCAGTGTAGGGGGTCGTGCAGGGGGTGGTGAGTCAGGGTTTAGGGCAGTGCAGTGGTGTTCGGGCAGTGTAGGGGGTCATGCTGGGGGTAGAGTTTTAGGGTTTAGGGCAGTGCAGTGGTGTTCGGGCAGTATAGGGGGTCGTGCAGGGGGTGGTGTTTCAGGGTTTAGGGCAGTGCAGTGGTGCTCGGGCAGTGTAGGGGTCGTGCTGGGGGTGGTGTTTCAGGGTTTAGGGCAGTGCAGTGGTGTTCGGGCAGTGTAGGGTGTCGTGCTGGGGGTGGTGTTTCAGGGTTTTGGGCAGTGCAGTGGTGTTCGGGCAGTGTAGGTGGTCTTGCTGGGGCTGGTGTTTCCGGGTTTAGTGCAGTGGTGTTCGGGCAGTGTAGGGGGTCTTGCTGGGGGTGGTGTTTCAGTGTTTAGGGCAGTGCAATGGTGTTCGCGCAGTGTAGGGGGTTTTGCTGGGGCTGATGTTTCAGCGTTTAGGGCAGCGCAGTGGTGTTCGGGCAGTGTAGGGGGTCTTGCTGGGGGTGGTGTTTCAGGGTTTAGGGCAGTGCAGTGGTGTTCGGGCAGTGTAGGGGGTCTTGCTGGGGCTGGTGTTTCAGGGTTTAGGGTAGTGCAGTGGTGTTCGGGCAGTGTAGGGGGTCGTGCTGGGGCTGGTGTTTGAGGGTTTAGGGCAGTGCAGTGGTGTTCGGGCAGTGTAGGGGGTCGTGCTGGGGCTGGTGTTTCAGGGTTTAGGGCAGTGCAGTGGTTTTCAGGCAGTGTAGGCGGTCGTGCTGGGGGTGGTGTTTCAGGGTTTAGGGCAGTGCAGTGGTGTTCGGGCAGTGTAGGGGGTCGTGCTGGGGGTGGTGTTTCAGGGTTTAGGGCAGTGCAGTGGTGTTCGGGCAGTGTAGGGGGTCGTGCTGGGGCTGGTGTTTCAGGGTTTAGGGCAGAGCAGTGGTGTTCTGTCAGTGTAGGGGGTCGTGCTGGGGGTGGTGTTTTAGGGTTTAGGGCACTGCAGTGTTGTTCGGGCAGTGTAGGGGGTCTTGCTGGGGGTGGTGTTTCAGGGTTTAGGGCAGTGGTGTTCGGGCAGTGTAGGGGGTCTTGCTGGGGGTGATGTTTCAGGGTTTAGGGCAGTGCAGTGGTGTTCGGGCAGTGTAGGGGTCTTGCTGGGGGTCGTGTTTCAGGGTTTAGGGCAGTGCAGTAGTGTTCGTGCAGTGTAGGGGGTCATGCTGGGGGCGGTGTTTCAGGGTTTAGGGCAGTGCAGTAGTGTTCGGGCAGTGTAGGGGGTCGTGCAGGGGGTGGTGTTTCAGGGTTTAGGGCAGTGCAATGGTGTTCGGGCAGTGTAGGGGGTCGTGCTGGGGGTGGTGTTTCAGGGTTTAGGGCAGTGCAGTGGTGTTCGGGCAGTGTAGTGGGTCATGCAGGGGGTGGTGTTTCAGGGTTTAGGGCAGTGCAGTGGTGTTCGGGCAATGTAGGGGGTCGTGCTGGGGCTGGTGTTTCAGGGTTTAGGGCAGTGCAGTGGTGTTCGGGCAGTGTAGGGGGTCTTGCTGGGGGTGGTGTTTCAGGGTTTAGGGCAGTGGTGTTCGGGCAGTGTAGGGGGTCTTGCTGGGGGTGATGTTTCAGGGTTTAGGGCAGTGCAGTGGTGTTCGGGCAGTGTAGGGGTCTTGCTGGGGGTAGTGTTTCAGGGTTTAGGGCAGTGCAGGGGTGTTCGGGCAGTGTAGGGGGTCGTGCTGGGGATGGTGTTTCAGGGTTTAGGGCAGTGCAGTAGTGTTCGGGCAGTGTAGGGGGTCGTGCTGGGGGAATGGTGTTTCAGGGTTTAGGGCAGTGCAGTGGTGTTCGGGCAGTGTAGTGGGTCATGCAGGGGGTGGTGTTTCAGGGTTTAGGGCAGTGCAGTGGTGTTCGGGCAGTGTAGGGGGTCGTGCTGGGGCTGGTGTTTCAGGGTTTAGGGCAGTGCAGTGGTGTTCGGGCAGTGTAGGGGGTCGTGCTAGGGCTGGTGTTTCAGGGTTTAGGGCAGTGCAGTGGTGTTCGGGCAGTGTAGGGGGTCGTGCTGGGGCTGGTGTTTCAGGGTTTAGGGCAGTGCAGTGGTGTTCGGGCAGTGTAGGGGGTCGTGCTGGGGCTAGTGTTTCAGGGTTTAGGGCAGTGCAGTGGTGTTCGGGCAGTGTAGGGGGTCATGCTGGGGCTGGTGTTTCAGGGTTTAGGGCAGTGCAGTGGTGTTCAGGCAGTGTAGGGGGTCGTGCTGGGGGTGGTGTTTCATGGGTTTAGGGCAGTGCAGTGGTGTTCGGGCAGTGTAGGTGGTCGTGCTGGGGCTGGTGTTTCAGGGTTTAGGGCAGTGCAGTTGTGTTCGGGCAGTGTAGGGGGTCTTGCTGGGGGTGGTGTTTCAGGGTTTAGGGCAGTGCAGTGGTGTTCGGGCAGTGTAGGGGGTCGTGCTGGGGATGGTGTTTCAGGGTTTAGGGCAGTGCAGTAGTGTTCGGGCAGTGTAGGGGGTCGTGCTGGGGCTGGTGTTTCAGGGTTTAGGGCAGTGCAGGCAGTGGTGTTCGGGCAGTGTAGGGGGTCGTGCTGGGGGTGGTGTTTCAGGGTTTAGGGCAGTGCAGTGGTGTTCGGGCAGTGTAGGGGGTCGTGCTGGGGCTGGTGTTTCAGGGTTTAGGGCAGTGCAGTGGTGTTCGGGCAGTGTAGGGGGTCATGCTGGGGCTGGTGTTTCAGGGTTTAGGGCAGAGCAGTGGTGTTCGGGCAGTGTAGGGGGTCGTGCTGGGGGTGGTGTTTCAGGGTTTAGGGCAGTGCAGTGGTGTTCGGGCAGTGTAGGGGGTCGTGCTGGAGGTGGTGTTTCAGGGTTTAGGGCAGTGCAGTGGTGTTCGGGCAGTGTAGGGGGTCGTGCTGGGGGTGGTGTTTCAGGGTTTAGGGCAGTGCAGTGGTGTTCGGGCAGTGTAGGGGGTCTTGCTGGGGCTGGTGTTTCAGGGTTTAGGGCAGAGCAGTGGTGTTCGGGCAGTGTAGGGGGTCGTGCTGGGGGTGGTGTTTCAGGGTTTAGGGCAGTGCAGTGGTGTTCGGGCAGTGTAGGGGGTCTTGCTGGGGGTGGTGTTTCAGGGTTTAGGGCAGTGCAGTGTGTTCGGGCAGTGTAGGGGGTCGTGCTGGGGGTGGTGTTTCAGGGTTTAGGGCAGTGCAGTGGTGTTCGGGCAGTGTAGGGGGTCGTGCTGGGGCTGGTGTTTCAGGGTTTAGGGCAGTGCAGTGGTGTTCGGGCAGTGTAGGGGGTCGTGCTGGGGGTGGTGTTTCAGGGTTTAGGGCAGTGCAGTGGTGTTTGGGCAGTGTAGGGGGTCGTGCTGGGGGTGGTGTTTCAGGGTTTAGGGCAGTGCAGTGGTGTTCAGGCAGTGTAGGCGGTCGTGCTGGGGGTGGTGTTTCAGGGTTTAGGGCAGTGCAGTGGTGTTCGGGCAGTGTAGGGGGTCGTGCTGGGGGTGGTGTTTCAGGGTTTAGGGCAGTGCAGTGGTGTTCGGGCAGTGTAGGGGGTCGTGCTGGGGGTGGTGTTTCAGGGTTTAGGGCAGTGCAGTGGTGTTCGGGCAGTGTAGGGGGTCGTGCTGGGGCTGGTGTTTCAGGGTTTAGGGCAGAGCAGTGGTGTTCGGGCAGTGTAGGGGGTCGTGCTGGGGGTGGTGTTTCAGGGTTTAGGGCACTGCAGTGGTGTTCGGGCAGTGTAGGGGGTCTTGCTGGGGGTGGTGTTTCAGGGTTTAGGGCAGTGCAGTGGTGTTCGGGCAGTGTAGGGGGTCGTGCTGGGGGTGGTGTTTCAGGGTTTAGGGCAGTGCAGTGGTGTTCGGGCAGTGTAGGGGGTCGTGCTGGGGCTGGTGTTTCAGGGTTTAGGGCAGTGCAGTGGTGTTCGGGCAGTGTAGGGGGTCGTGCTGGGGGTGGTGTTTCAGGGTTTAGGGCAGTGCAGTGGTGTTCGGGCAGTGTAGGGGTCATGCTGGGGGTAGAGTTTTAGGGTTTAGGGCAGTGCAGTGGTGTTCGGGCAGTGTAGGGGGTCGTGCAGGGGTGGTGTTTCAGGGTTTAGGGCAGTGCAGTGGTGTTCGGGCAGTGTAGGGGTCGTGCTGGGGGTGGTGTTTCAGGGTTTAGGGCAGTGCAGTGGTGTTCGGGCAGTGTAGGCTGTCGTGCTGGGGTGGTGTTTCAGGGTTTTGGGCAGTGCAGTGGTGTTCTGGCAGTGTAGGTGGTCTTGCTGGGGCTGGTGTTTCCGGGTTTAGTGCAGTGGTGTTCGGGCAGTGTAGGGGTCTTGCTCGGGGTGGTGTTTCAGGGTTTAGGGCAGTGCAATGGTGTTCACGCAGTGTAGGGGGTCTTGCTGGGGCTGATGTTTCAGCGTTTAGGGCAGCGCAGTGGTGTTCGGGCAGTGTAGGGGGTCTTGCTGGGGGTGGTGTTTCAGGGTTTAGGGCAGTGCAGTGGTGTTCGGGCAGTGTAGGGGGTCTTGCTGGGGCTGGTGTTTCAGGGTTTAGGGCAGTGCAGTGGTGTTCGGGCAGTGTAGGGGGTCTTGCTGGGGCTGGTGTTTCAGGGTTTAGGGTAGTGCAGTGGTGTTCGGGCAGTGTAGGGGGTCGTGCTGGGGCTGGTGTTTGAGGGTTTAGGGCAGTGCAGTGGTGTTCGGGCAGTGTAGGGGGTCGTGCTGGGGCTGGTGTTTCAGGGTTTAGGGCAGTGCAGTGGTTTTCAGGCAGTGTAGGCGGTCGTGCTGGGGGTGGTGTTTCAGGGTTTAGGGCAGTGCAGTGGTGTTCGGGCAGTGTAGGGGGTCGTGCTGGGGGTGGTGTTTCAGGGTTTAGGGCAGTGCAGTGGTGTTCGGGCAGTGTAGGGGGTCGTGCTGGGGCTGGTGTTTCAGGGTTTTGGGCAGAGCAGTGGTGTTCGGGCAGTGTAGGGGGTCGTGCTGGGGGTGGTGTTTTAGGGTTTAGGGCACTGCAGTGTTGTTCGGGCAGTGTAGGGGGTCTTGCTGGGGGTGGTGTTTCAGGGTTTAGGGCAGTGGTGTTCGGGCAGTGTAGGGGGTCTTGCTGGGGGTGATGTTTCAGGGTTTAGGGCAGTGCAGTGGTGTTCGGGCAGTGTAGGGGGTCTTGCTGGGGCTGGTGTTTCAGGGTTTAGGGCAGTGCAGTAGTGTTCGTGCAGTGTAGGGGGTCATGCTGGGGGCGGTGTTTCAGGGTTTAGGGCAGTGCAGTAGTGTTCGGGCAGTGTAGGGGGTCGTGCAGGGGTGGTGTTTCAGGGTTTAGGGCAGTGCAATGGTGTTCGGGCAGTGTAGGGGGTCGTGCTGGGGGTGGTGTTTCAGGGTTTAGGGCAGTGCAGTGGTGTTCGGGCAGTGTAGGCGGTCGTGCTGGGGTGGTGTTTCAGGGTTTAGGGCAGTGCAGTGGTGTTCGGGCAGTGTAGGGGGTCGTGCTGGGGGTGGTGTTTCAGGGTTTAGGGCAGTGCAGTGGTGTTCGGGCAGTGTAGGGGGTCGTGCTGGGGCTGGTGTTTCAGGGTTTAGGGCAGAGCAGTGGTGTTCGGGCAGTGTAGGGGGTCGTGCTGGGGGTGGTGTTTCAGGGTTTAGGGCAGTGCAGTGGTGTTCGGGCAGTGTAGGGGGTCTTGCTGGGGGTGGTGTTTCAGGGTTTAGGGCAGTGCAGTGGTGTTCGGGCAGTGTAGGGGGTCGTGCTGGGGGTGATGTTTCAGGGTTTAGGGCAGTGCAGTGGTGTTCGGGCAGTGTAGGGGGTCTTGCTGGGGGTGGTGTTTCAGGGTTTAGGGCCGTGCAGTGGTGTTCGGGCAGTGTAGGGGGTCATGCTGGGGGCGGTGTTTCAGGGTTTAGGGCAGTGCAGTGGTGTTCGGGCAGTGTAGGGGGTCGTGCTGGGGCTGGTGTTTCAGGGTTTAGGGCAGTGCAATGGTGTTCGGGCAGTGTAGGGGGTCGTGCTGGGGGTGGTGTTTCAGGGTTTAGGGCAGTGCAGTGGTGTTCGGGCAGTGTAGGGGGTCATGCTGGGGGTGGTGTTTCAGGGTTTAGGGCAGTGCAGTGGTGTTCGGGCACTGTAGGGGGTCGTGCTGGGGCTGGTGTTTCAGGGTTTAGGGCAGTGCAGTGGTGTTCGGGCAGTGTAGGGGGTCTTGCTGGGGTGGTGTTTCAGGGTTTAGGGCAGTGGTGTTCGGGCAGTGTAGGGGGTCTTGCTGGGGGTGATGTTTCAGGGTTTAGGGCAGTGCAGTGGTGTTCGGGCAGTGTAGGGGGTCTTGCTGGGGGTAGTGTTTCAGGGTTTAGGGCAGTGCAGGGGTGTTCATGCAGTGTAGGGGGTCGTGCTGGGGATGGTGTTTCAGGGTTTAGGCCAGTGCAGTAGTGTTCGGGCAGTGTAGGGGGTCGTGCAGGGGAATGGTGTTTCAGGGTTTAGGGCAGTGCAGTGGTGTTCGGGCAGTGTAGGGGGTCGTGCTGGGGGTGGTGTTTCAGGGTTTAGGGCAGTGCAGTGGTGTTCGGGCAGTGTAGGGGTCTTGCTGGGGGTGGTGTTTCAGGGTTTAGGGCAGTGGTGTTCGGGCAGTGTAGGGGGTCTTGCTGGGGGTGATGTTTCAGGGTTTAGGGCAGTGCAGTGGTGTTCGGGCAGTGTAGGGGGTCTTGCTGGGGCTGGTGTTTCAGGGTTTAGGGCAGTGCAGTGGTGTTCGTGCAGTGTAGGGGGTCGTGCTGGGGATGGTGTTTCAGGGTTTAGGGCAGTGCAGTAGTGTTCGGGCAGTGTAGGGGGTCGTGCAGGGGGTGGTGTTTCAGGGTTTAGGGCAGTGCAGTGGTGTTCGGGCAGTGTAGGGGGTCGTGCTGGGGGTGGTGTTTCAGGGTTTAGGGCAGTGCAGTGGTGTTCGGGCAGTGTAGGCGGTCGTGCTGGGGCTGGTGTTTCAGGGTTTAGGGCAGTGCAGTGGTGTTCGGGCAGTGTAGGGGGTCGTGCTGGGGGTGGTGTTTCAGGGTTTAGGGCAGTGCAGTGGTGTTCGGGCAGTGTAGGGGGTCGTGCTGGGGCTGGTGTTTCAGGGTTTAGGGCAGTGCAGTGGTGTTCGGGCAGTGTAGGGGGTCGTGCTGGGGGTGGTGTTTTAGGGTTTAGGGCACTGCAGTGTTGTTCGGGCAGTGTAGGGGGTCTTGCTGGGGGTGGTGTTTCAGGGTTTAGGGCAGTGGTGTTCGGGCAGTGTAGGGGGTCTTGCTGGGGGTGATGTTTCAGGGTTTAGGGCAGTGCAGTGGTGTTCGGGCAGTGTAGGGGTCTTGCTGGGGGTAGTGTTTCAGGGTTTAGGGCAGTGCAGTAGTGTTCGTGCAGTGTAGGGGGTCATGCTGGGGGCGGTGTTTCAGGGTTTAGGGCAGTGCAGTAGTGTTCGGGCAGTGTAGGGGGTCGTGCAGGGGTGGTGTTTCAGGGTTTAGGGCAGTGCAATGGTGTTCGGGCAGTGTAGGGGGTCGTGCTGGGGGTGGTGTTTCAGGGTTTAGGGCAGTGCAGTGGTGTTCGGGCAGTGTAGTGGGTCATGCAGGGGGTGGTGTTTCAGGGTTTAGGGCAGTGCAGTGGTGTTCGGGCAATGTAGGGGGTCGTGCTGGGGCTGGTGTTTCAGGGTTTAGGGCAGTGCAGTGGTGTTCGGGCAGTGTAGGGGGTCTTGCTGGGGGTGGTGTTTCAGGGTTTAGGGCAGTGGTGTTCGGGCAGTGTAGGGGGTCTTGCTGGGGGTGATGTTTCAGGGTTTAGGGCAGTGCAGTGGTGTTCGGGCAGTGTAGGGGGTCTTGCTGGGGGTAGTGTTTCAGGGTTTAGGGCAGTGCAGGGGTGTTCGTGCAGTGTAGGGGGTCGTGCTGGGGATGGTGTTTCAGGGTTTAGGCCAGTGCAGTAGTGTTCGGGCAGAGTAGGGGGTCGTGCAGGGGGAATGGTGTTTCAGGGTTTAGGGCAGTGCAGTGGTGTTCGGGCAGTGTAGTGGGTCATGCAGGGGGTGGTGTTTCAGGGTTTAGGGCAGTGCAGTGGTGTTCGGGCAATGTAGGGGGTCGTGCTGGGGCTGGTGTTTCAGGGTTTAGGGCAGTGCAGTGGTGTTCGGGCAGTGTAGGGGGTCGTGCACGGGGTGGTGTTTCAGGGTTTAGGGCAGTGCAGTGGTGTTCGGGCAGTGTAGGGGGTTGTGCTGGGGCTGGTGTTTCAGGGTTTAGGGCAGTGCAATGGTGTTCTGGCAGTGTAGGGGGTCGTGCTGGGGCTAGTGTTTCACGGTTTAGGGCAGTGCAGTGGTGTTCGGGCAGTGTAGGGGGTCATGCTGGGGCTGGTGTTTCAGGGTTTAGGGCAGTGCAGTGGTGTTCGTGCAGTGTAGGTGGTCGTGCTGGGGCTGGTGTTTCAGGGTTTAGGGCAGTGCAGTGGTGTTCGGGCAGTGTAGGGGGTCATGCTGGGGCTGGTGTTTCAGGGTTTAGGGCAGTGCAGTGGTGCTCAGGCAGTGTAGGGGGTCGTGCTGGGGGTGGTGTTTATGGGTTTAGGGTAGTGCAGTGGTGTTCGGGCAGTGTAGGGGGTCGTGCTGGGGCTGGTGTTTCAGGGTTTAGGGCAGTGCAGTGGTGTTCGGGCAGTGTAGGGGGTCGTGCTGGGGCTGGTGTTTTAGGGTTTAGGGCAGTGCAGTGGTGTTCGGGCAGTGTAGGGGGTCTTGCTGGGGGTAGTTTTTCAGGGTTTAGGGCAGTGCAGTGGTGTTCGTGCAGTGTAGGGGGTCGTGCTGGGGATGGTGTTTCATGGTTTAGGGCAGTGCAGTAGTGTTCAGGCAGTGTAGGGGGTCGTGCTGGGGCTGGTGTTTCAGGGTTTAGGGCAGTGCAGGCAGTGGTGCTCGGGCAGTGTAGGGGTCGTGCTGGGGGTGGTGTTTCTGGGTTTAGGGTAGTGCAGTGGTGTTCGGGCAGTGTAGGGGTTCGTGCTGGGGCTGGTGTTTCAGGGTTTAGGGCAGTGCAGTGGTGTTCGGGCAGTGTAGGGGGTCGTGCTGGGGCTGGTGTTTCAGGGTTTAGGGCAGTGCAGTGGTGTTCGGGCAGTGTAGGGGGTCGTGCTGGGGCTGGTGTTTCAGGGTTTAGGGCAGTGCAGTGGTGTTCGGGCAGTGTAGGGGGTCTTGCTGTGGGTGGTGTTTCAGGGTTTAGGGCAGTGCAGTGGTGTTCGGGCAGTGTAGGGGGTCGTGCTGGGGATGGTGTTTCAGGGTTTAGGGCAGTGCAGTGGTGTTCAGGCAGTGTAGGGGGTCGTGCTGGGGCTGTGTGTTTCAGGGTTTAGGGCAGTGCAGGCAGTGGTGTTCGGGCAGTGTAGGGGGTCGTGCTGGGGGTGGTGTTTCAGGGTTTAGGGCAGTGCAGTGGTGTTCGGGCAGTGTAGGGGTTCGTGCTGGGGCTGGTGTTTCAGGGTTTAGGGCAGTGCAGTGGTGTTCGGGCAGTGTAGGGGGTCGTGCTGGGGCTGGTGTTTCAGGGTTTAGGGCAGTGCAGTGGTGTTCGGGCAGTGTAGGGGGTTGTGCTGGGGGTGGTGTTTCAGGGTTTAGGGCAGTGCAGTGGTGTTCGGGCAGTGTAGGGGGTCGTGCTGGGGGTGGTGTTTCAGGGTTTAGGGCAGTGCAGTGGTGTTCGGGCAGTGTAGGGGGTCGTTGCTGGGGGTGGTGTTTCAGGGTTTAGGGCAGTGCAGTGGTGTTCGGGCAGTGTAGGGGGTCGTGCTGGGGCTGGTGTTTCAGGGTTTAGGGCAGTGCAGTGGTGTTCGGGCAGTGTAGGCGGTCGTGCTGGGGGTGGTGTTTCAGGGTTTAGGGCAGTGCAGTGGTGTTCGGGCAGTGTAGGGGGTCGTGCTGGGGGTGGTGTTTCAGGGTTTAGGGCAGTGCAGTGGTGTTCGGGCAGTGTAGGGGGTCGTGCTGGGGCTGGTGTTTCAGGGTTTTGGGCAGTGCAGTGGTGTTCGGGCAGTGTAGGGGGTCGTGCTGGGGGTGGTGTTTTAGGGTTTAGGGCAGTGCAGTGGTGTTCGGGCAGTGTAGGGGGTCTTGCTGGGGGTGGTGTTTCAGGGTTTAGGGCAGTGCAGTGGTGTTCGGGCAGTGTAGGGGGTCTTGCTGGGGGTGATGTTTCAGGGTTTAGGGCAGTGCAGTGGTGTTCGGGCAGTGTAGGGGGTCTTGCTGGGGCTGGTGTTTCAGGGTTTAGGGCAGTGCAGTGGTGTTCGGGCAGTGTAGGGGGTCTTGCTGGGGCTGGTGTTTCAGGGTTTAGGGCAGTGCAGTGGTGTTCGGGCAGTGTAGGGGGTCGTGCTGGGGCTGGTGTTTCAGGGTTTAGGGCAGTGCAGTGGTGTTCGGGCAGTGTAGGGGGTCGTGCTGGGGCTGGTGTTTCAGGGTTTAGGGCAGTGCAGTGGTGTTCGGGCAGTGTAGGGGTCGTGCTGGGGCTGGTGTTTCAGGGTTTAGGGCAGTGCAGTGGTGTTCGTGCAGTGTAGGTGGTCGTGCTGGGGCTGGTGTTTCAGGGTTTAGGGCAGTGCAGTGGTGTTCGGGCAGTGTAGGGGGTCATGCTGGGGCTGGTGTTTCAGGGTTTAGGGCAGTGCAGTGGTGCTCAGGCAGTGTAGGGGGTCGTGCTGGGGGTGGTGTTTATGGGTTTAGGGTAGTGCAGTGGTGTTCGGGCAGTGTAGGGGGTCGTGCTGGGGCTGGTGTTTCAGGGTTTAGGGCAGTGCAGTGGTGTTCGGGCAGTGTAGGGGGTCGTGCTGGGGCTTGTGTTTCAGGGTTTTGGGCAGAGCAGTGGTGTTCGGGCAGTGTAGGGGGTCGTGCTGGGGGTGGTGTTTCAGGGTTTAGGGCAGTGCAGTGGTGTTCGGGCAGTGTAGGGGGTCGTGCTGGGGGTGGTGTTTCAGGGTTTAGGGCAGTGGTGTTCGGGCAGTGTAGGGGGTCTTGCTGGGGGTGATGTTTCAGGGTTTAGGGCAGTGGAGTGGTGTTTGGGCAGTGTAGGGGGTCTTGCTGGGGATAGTGTTTCAGGGTTTAGGGCAGTGCAGTGGTGTTTGGGCAGTGTAGGGGGCCGTGCTGGGGGTGGTGTTTCAGGGTTTAGGGCAGTGCAGTGGTGTTCGGGCAGTGTAGGGGGTCGTGAAGGGGGTGGTGTTTCAGGGTTTAGGGCAGTGCAGTGGTGTTCGGCAGTGTAGGGGGTCGTGCTGGGGGTGGTGTTTCAGGGTTTAGGGCAGTGCAGTGGTGTTCGAACAGTGTAGGGGGTCGTGCAGGGGCTGGTGTTTCAAGGTTTAGGGCAGTGCAGTGGTGTTCGGGCAGTGTAGGGGGTCGTTCTGGGGGTAGTGTTTTAGGGTTTAGGGTAGTGCAGTGGTGCTTGTGTAGTGTAGGGGGTCGTGCTGGGGGTAGTGTTGTAGGGTTTAGGGTAGTGCAGTGGTGTTCGGGCAGTGTAGGGGGTCTTGCTGGGGGTGGTGTTTCAGGGTTTAGGGCAGTGGTGTTCGGGCAGTGTAGGGGGTCTTGCTGGGGGTGATGTTTCAGGGTTTAGGGCAGTGCAGTGGTGTTCGGGCAGTGTAGGGGGTCTTGCTGGGGGTAGTGTTTCAGGGTTTAGGGCAGTGCAGGGGTGTTCGTGCAGTGTAGGGGGTCGTGCTGGGGATGGTGTTTCAGGGTTTAGGGCAGTGCAGTAGTGTTCGGGCAGTGTAGGGGGTCGTGCAGGGGAATGGTGTTTCAGGGTTTAGGGCAGTGCAGTGGTGTTCGGGCAGTGTAGGGTGTCGTGCTGGGGGTGGTGTTTCAGGGTTTAGGGCAGTGCAGTGGTGTTCGGGCAGTGTAGGGGGTCGTGCACGGGGTGGTGTTTCAGGGTTTAGGGCAGTGCAGTAGTGTTCGGGCAGTGTAGGGGGTTGTGCTGGGGCTGGTGTTTCAGGGTTTAGGGCAGTGCAATGGTGTTCTGGCAGTGTAGGGGGTCGTGCTGGGGCTAGTGTTTCACGGTTTAGGGCAGTGCAGTGGTGTTCGGGCAGTGTAGGGGGTCATGCTGGGGCTGGTGTTTCAGGGTTTAGGGCAGTGCAGTGGTGTTCGTGCAGTGTAGGTGGTCGTGCTGGGGCTGGTGTTTCAGGGTTTAGGGCAGTGCAGTGGTGTTCGGGCAGTGTAGGGGGTCATGCTGGGGCTGGTGTTTCAGGGTTTAGGGCAGTGCAGTGGTGCTCAGGCAGTGTAGGGGGTCGTGCTGGGGGTGGTGTTTCTGGGTTTAGGGTAGTGCAGTGGTGTTCGGGCAGTGTAGGGGGTCGTGCTGGGGCTGGTGTTTCAGGGTTTAGGGCAGTGCAGTGGTGTTCGGGCAGTGTAGGGGGTCGTGCTGGGGCTGGTGTTTCAGGGTTTTGGGCAGAGCAGTGGTGTTCGTGCAGTGTAGGGGGTCGTGCTGGGGGTGGTGTTTCAGGGTTTAGGGCAGTGCAGTGGTGTTCGGGCAGTGTAGGGGGTCGTGCTGGGGGTGGTGTTTCAGGGTTTAGGGCAGTGGTGTTCGGGCAGTGTAGGGGGTCTTGCTGGGGGTGATGTTTCAGGGTTTAGGGCAGTGGAGTGGTGTTTGGGCAGTGTAGGGGGTCTTGCTGGGGATAGTGTTTCAGGGTTTAGGGCAGTGCAGTGGTGTTTGGGCAGTGTAGGGGGCCGTGCTGGGGGTGGTGTTTCAGGGTTTAGGGCAGTGCAGTGGTGTTCGGGCAGTGTAGGGGGTCGTGAAGGGGGTGGTGTTTCAGGGTTTAGGGCAGTGCAGTGGTGTTCGGGCAGTGTAGGGGGTCGTGCTGGGGGTGGTGTTTCAGGGTTTAGGGCAGTGCAGTGGTGTTCGAACAGTGTAGGGGGTCGTGCAGGGGCTGGTGTTTCAAGGTTTAGGGCAGTGCAGTGGTGTTCGGGCAGTGTAGGGGGTCGTTCTGGGGGTAGTGTTTTAGGGTTTAGGGTAGTGCAGTGGTGCTTGTGTAGTGTAGGGGGTCGTGCTGGGGGTAGTGTTTTAGGGTTTAGGGTAGTGCAGTGGTGTTTGTGTAGTGTAGGGGGTCATGTTTTAGGGTAGTGCAGTGGTGTTTGGGTAGTGTAGGGGGTCGTGCTGGGGGTATTGTTTTAGGATTTAGGTTAGTGCAGTGGTGTTTGGGTAGTGTAGGGGATCGTGCTGGGGGTAGTGTTTTAGGGTTTAGGGTAGTGCAGTGGTGTTTGTGTAGTGTAGGGGGTCATGCTGGGGGTAGTGTTTTAGGGTTTAGGATAGTGCAGTGGTGCTTGTGTAGTGTAGGGAGTCGTGCTGGGGTAGTGTTTTAGGGTTTAGAGTAGTGCAGTAGTGTTTTTGTAGTGTAGGGGGTCATGTTTTAAGATGCAACGCTCCAATACCTGACCAGTCTGCACTACATAAAACTACAAAAAAACTAAAAATAAAAAGTGTTTTGCACACTTTTGTCATTGGGCTATATGTGGGCTACATCTGGGTAATATTTGTGCTACATTTGGGCTCTTTTTTCTCTGGTGGCCATCTTGGAAGACTTCTTTGTTATGAAGTTTCCTAATTTCCTCATTTACTGCAGTCTCCTCAGTAGGAAATGCTTTCAGTTTTTTACTTTGATTCCATCAAGAAGGCATTCAGATGTGTCTCACATTTGCCATAAATTCAGAATGTTAGCACTCTAGTTGCTCATTAGATCACTGTACTAAAGCTACTGCTCACCAGGGAGTTAACTGGAAGTCTGCTGCTGGTATTGAAAGTGATTGTTTCAGTCTGCATGTCAGAATTTTCTAATGAAATAGAAGAGGATTTGAGATCTCACTTAAAACATGCCCTCATTTTTCTTTCTGCAGCACTAACCATAATTTCTATTTAAAAAAGAACCCCCTCATTTTGTTCCTTTTTAAATTAAATGTTTTAAGTATTAACGGTTTATTCCAATCAAGATGGCTTCCGGTGTGCCATACTTTTGTCATAAGTAAGGCTGTTAGCGCTCTAGTTGTTCTTTAGAACACTCTGGGAAGCTGCAGTAGAACACAAAGGCATCAACTGGCAGGCTGCTCCTGTTGAAATATAACAGGAAGATATTTGAGATCACACTTGAAACATGTCCTAATTTTTCTTTCTACAGCACTACCCATAATTTTTATGACAAAATTAACCCCATCATTTTGTTCCTTTTTAAATTAAATGTTTTAAGTGTTACCAGTTTATTCCAATCAAGATGGCTTCAGGTGTGCCATACTTTTGTCATAAGTAAGGCTGTTAGCACTCTAGTTGTTCTTTAGAACACTCTGGGAAGCTGCAGTAGAACACAAAGGCATCAACTGACAGGCTGCTCCTGTTGAAATATAACAGGAAGATATTTGAGATCTCACTTGAAACATGTCCTAATTTTTCTTTCTATAGCACTAACCATAATTTCTATGACAAAATGAACCCCATCATTTTGTTCCTTTTTAAATTAAATGTTTTAAGTGTTACCAGTTTATTCCAATCAAGATGGCTTCAGGTGTGCCATACTTTTGTCATAAGTAAGGCTGTTAGCACTCTAGTTGTTCTTTAGAACACTCTGGGAAGCTGCAGTAGAACACAAAGGAATCAACTGACAGTCTCTGCCCTTGTTGGATGTACATGTTTTACTGAGAATGTCAGACTTCATTCTCACATGACTGAGAAAGATAATGTGAATTTACAGAAAATATGCTCTCATTTTAGCTTCTGGAGCACCTTCCAAAACTGTATGGGACAAGCATGTGAAAATAGTTTTCTCTCAAACATGATTCATGATATCCCAGCAGAAGGTTTTTCACAGGGTAAAATCACCTTAGAACACACCACAATTCCTGAAATTAGTATGGTACCATCAACAAATGAATTCTAATGTAACTAAAGTCTGTTATCACCCTTAATAGTTCTCCTTTTGGTAACCCTCAAAATCTTTGATTCACTACAAGGCATTTCAATGGGGTACTATCATGTATATTGGTCTCAAGATGGCTGCCAGCAATTCCAGGATGAAGTGCTGACAGCCAATCAGATCTCACGATGACATGTGTGGTTAGGCTCCGCCCAGATATATATGTGTTTTTACTTTTGATTTTCTCAGCAACTACTGAACGGATTTACACCATTTAACAAAAGGGTTCTTTCTGAACCAAGAACTACCTCTTTGCCAAATTTGGTGTAATTCCGTTCAGCAGTTCGGGCTGTAGCCTTGCATAAAGTTTCCTATGGGAAATTGATTTTTTGACTCTTATTTTTTTAATTTCTCCGCAACTACTGAACGGATTTACACCATTTAACAAAAAGGGTTCTTTCTGAACCAAGAACTACCTCTTTGCCAAATTTGGTGTAATTCCGTTCAGCAGTTCAGGCTGTAGCCGTGTCTAAAGTTTCCTATGGGAAAATGAATGGGGAAAACACGTTTTGGGACCCCCCTTTTTCTCGGCCCCGCTTGATGAATCACCCCGAGACTTTCAGGGTAGGAGCGGACCGGAGCGGGCCATAAAGTTTGAAAATTTCGCGAAGATTCGTCAACCGGCAAGAGAGTTATTTCAAATAGAATGTCGCGGATTTCCTATGGAAAATAGGTCCTAACTATAACTATCTACTGGCGACCGCCAGTAGATAATATATATAT